>JAJOZX010001750.1:717500-805659 GCA_023014485.1 Bathynomus jamesi | reverse complement strand
CCTGAAACGTGCGACTCCACAACCCTGATTCATACCAACACTGTATTATTCCTAACATATGGAAACAAGGTAAAATTATTACACTACACAACAAACAAACAAAAATCCAACAGAACCAGCTTCCTATAGACCCATTACTTTACTATGCACACCTTCCAAAGTAACAGAAAGACTAATCTTACAAATCACCAACCCACATGTACCACTATCGCCTACTCAATATGGATTCAGACCTCAACACTCAACCATGACATTACTCCCTAACCTCACGCAGCACATCATGGATGGCATCAACTCCAGATGACCAGCTCAAAATACACTATTAACAACAATAAACATTAGTAAAGCATTTGATGCTATCCCACGCTTCCCTCTAATAAACAAAATACTCAACACAAACATGCACAATAACACCAAAAGGTGGGTGAGCAACTACCTTTCAGGAAGATACTCACATGTCACATTTAATGGCAAGTCATCCAAAAACAAGCTTTTTCTGAAAGGGGTCCCTCAAAGATCTGTTCTCTCACCAACACTGTTCAACTTATACATGCATGACATTCCAACACCCATAGATAACAAGCTTACCTTATCATCATATGCAGATGACATCACTCTAACATCCACTGACAACAACATTGACACCACTACAAATAACCTACAAACATACTTAAACACTATACAAGACTGGCTCACACACAATAGACTCAAAGTAGTGCCCACAAAATCAACCATCACCTTGCTAACAAGCAACACAAAAGAACACCAGATAACTTCACAGCTTACACTAAACACCACCAACATTCCACACACTCACAGGACCAAAATACTTGGGGTCATTATACAACACATCATTATCTTTTGCAAACCAGTCAGGACATTAAAAACAAATGTACGTCAAAACTTACCACACTTAAGGTACTAATAGGCAGAGGAACTTTGGACACGAGCAGGAAACAACATCACTCATATACAAACAATATATTCACTCAGTTATGGACTATGCTAGCCCATGCCAGGCACCCATTATCTCAAACACACACATAAACACCTTACAGACCATAAAAAACAACGTACTTATCATTTCAGGATGTACTCAAACATCAATAGAACACCTGCACAGAGAAACAAAAATACTGAAAATTAGGGAACATTTAGACATGAGGGGAACACAATTCATGGCAGCAGCGACAACTAACCCACAACACCCTTGCCACTACATGTACAATCGTGCACCAACAGTTAGGTCCAACACCTCGCACCATTAAGGTAACACCAGAGAGACTATGACCAAATACTGCATTCCATACCACACCCCACAGACATCACACAGTACAGAAAACACACACACACACAAAGCACTGATGCGACTCGGTCCAAATGCAGTCCTAGGTGGGAAGCTGCCATCCATTGACAGGTCAGAAACCAGCCTGAGCAGATTGGATCGAATTAACTTTTTAGCACGATTCCGATGTGGACATCACCCCAACTTACAGACATATAAACACAGACTAGACAACTCCACAGACGACACCTGCCACCTGTGCCAGGACACACCACAAACAACTGAACACATTATGACAGACTGTACTGCACAGACAGACTGCACAATGTAGAACACAACACATCACTAGTGCGCTGAACCTCTGGTCCACTCCGGAGAGGCTTGCTTGATCAAGATGGGCTGATCGGCTAACCAACAACTTAAATAAATTACAAGTATGCTTAAATTACAGAAAAGAAAGTCTTCAATTTTCAAAAATATTTGCACGCTGACTACAAATTACAGGGGATTTATAGCCTAAGTATCCTATAAATAGATTGGTACCTCTGCAAATGGATGTACTTTACTTCTGAACACAAACATTTATTTGCTTTAAAAAAATATCAAAGAGTAATAATCAAAGTCCCCATATTTGTAACAAATTTTCTTAAACTGCAAATAACTATCTTCAATTTTCATAAAAACCTGCATACTGACTACAAATTGTAAAAGCGTTCAAAATGTCCAATGTGAGGTATTTCTCTTAAAAATTTATTATAATGAAAATATTAAAAGATCATTCACGTTTGGCCAGGGAACAAAATTTTATAGAAGCGTGCATGAATTATTAATTTTGATTCTTTTTACTCACTTAACACAAGGAAATCCATCTCTTAAAAATTCTCTTTTGCCACAGCAT
This sequence comes from Bathynomus jamesi, assembly GCA_023014485.1. Lineage (NCBI taxonomy): Eukaryota > Metazoa > Arthropoda > Malacostraca > Isopoda > Cirolanidae > Bathynomus > Bathynomus jamesi. The sequence goes on along the minus strand of JAJOZX010001750.1, from coordinate 803,476 downwards.
TCTATGCCCTCTAAAACTTTACATTTGGCCTTTCCTATTTCAACATCCTCGTACCTTTGTCCTCCAAACTGTAAAAGTATAAAATTGATTACATCTAATTTTAATGCAAATAAAACTTCTGTAATTTTTTTTTTTTTCAGTAAGCTTAAACAGATGTGGGTACAATTCAAGCAGTAGGCCTAACCTACAACCTGTCATGAAGTTTGGCATAACTGGATCAAACCAACAACCTTGTTTACTCTAAACTGATAATGAAAGCTATGCATTAAGACAAAAAGAAGCAATTAAGAATTTGTTCTAATACAATCAAAGATTGAAGTCAGTTTTAGGGTAAAAGAAAAAGAAAAAATAACTTAACAGATGTAACAAAACTGAAAATTATCAATATAAACCCTAACTGGCTATTTCAATAGCCTAGATGCATGATTTTTGTTTTTCTATACTCGCTCTTAATAATAAAAGCAAATATCTCTTCAATGTTAAACTAAAAATCAAATAATTGTAAGATTGTAATAACAAATGTTAAAAAAAATACTTTTAAAACTACATATAATAAATTATAATACAGTAGAACACCGTAAGTCTGTGGGGTTACATCCCCGGGACCATCATAAACTTAATGAATTCATGAACTTTCAGTACACAGTAGGCCGGGTCAAAAATGGTAAATTTTTTATTTCTTAAAAAGTACACTATGTGAGAGTTTCATTTCATCACTAACAAAATATTAAAAAATGAAGCATGTGCTACCCTACTACCGCTATCACATGCCCCTCCTCCCTTTTTTACCTTCATATTTGCATATGTTTAATGTTGTTATATGTTACAATTTAGGGTGCTCCGAAAATTAAAAAATGTTGAAAAAAGCTCATAAAACTTTGCTCCCCGGGCTTCTTCTCATTCTTTTATATCATATTAATGCCAGAAAAAAATATTAGCTACATTGAAACATACTAAGCCTCGCCACCAGGCAGCTGAAAAATATGCTTTATTGAATTAATTTATTATACTTACCGTAATACTTACATTTTTTAAATTTTTTTTCAGATTTACCTATCATAAATAGCGTATCTATTAAATAAATCATAGTTTTACTTGAGTTTATATAAACTTAAATAATTATTACAAAATTTAATACTTATTTTTTGTCAAGAAGAGCAATAATTAATTACTTTTCAATGGCAGACGGAAACAGTAATAATAATGATGATCCAAATAAAAAATCAAAGGATAATTCAAATATTTCCTTAAGAAAAGATGATATAATATGGATGTTTGAATCCCAACGAAGGGGAACATTTTACACTATTTTTTCTACCTAAAAGATGGACCAATGAAGAAAGAGAAATTTAGAAATTTTAATGGTACAATTGCTGAAAAAGTATTAGAAGATACAGAAAAGCAGTGGATGAAATCAGGAATCAAAACACAATGTAAAGATAAAGTCAAGAAAAAGATTTTAAACCTTTACGAGAATTATAGGATACTCCAAAAAAAGAAAGGTTCCAATTTCAACAAGGTAAAGGAAGAAAATTTTGTTAGAGACCTACCTTGACTCCTATTTTTTTTATTGCCCATAAAGATGCTGAACGCAGAGTTCAAACTGATCAGTTGAGGATGACAGAACAGAAAAAAGAGGATATTGAAATCATAAATGCAATGAAAGAGGGTAGAAAAGTTCTTTTGGGATCTGAAGATAAAAAAGTATTCAAAAAAGGTTCAAGCTAAAAGGAATAGGGAAGAGAATTTCACTTACAGAATGGAGACAGACATGCGAAGAAGAGAACTACAAGAGGCTTCAACTAGCGAACTTAACGATGAGATACACATTGTTGATGAAGATTATTTAGAACTACTAGATGATAGTGATAATGATAATGATAAAAATGTGATTTTAAATTCTGATAAAAAATCAAAAAGAAAGCGTTTGAAAACTATCACACTAGAACTTCCACAAAATCCATTCAAAAGTAAAAAAATATCTGAAATGGCTGATCGTTTAAATTTATCTTCAGGCCAAAGAACTGCATTTATGGCTGCCATCACAACAGAGGGGGGAGTTGATTTGAAGAATATCACATTGTCTAAAACAAGTACGATTCCAAAAAAATAAAAAATCTTGAATGCTTTTGCCCATTCACATCACTTTTTTATATACAACCCTGGTTATCAGCTACCAATGCAGCTGATGCTGCAATAAATGACCTAAAATTGTGGCACAATTTAAATTCTTATTGTAAAATTGATTCAGATGTGGAACTCAGCAGCTATAAAAACCTTTGAAAGACATTTTTGGTATATGACAGAAGAGTTAGCTTCATTTTCACTGTTTTCAAATAAAATTGAGATCTCTGAAAAGCGCCAAATAGCTAAAAAAATTATGAAGATGAAAAAAGTAAACAGTTTTAAAATGGGAGTTCCCACTTTCCCTAAATTAAACTCTTTGACAAAATTAATTTCGCTGATTGGAGTAAACTCTATGTTTCTTTTACAAACTCTGGGAATAGATATGGAATGGATGATAAAGGACCCAAGTGAGTGGAATGTAGATTCTGAATATAAAAAAGCATTTGAATATGTTAGAAGTGTCAAAGTGGTAAATGATCTTGCAGAAAGAGCTGTGAAGCTCATTCAAGATTACTCAAACAACATTACCAAGGACGAGCCCCAAAGACAGTACATGCTTCAGGTTGTAGAGTGCCACAGGAAACTAATTCCTAATTTCAAGAAAGGGACACTAAACCATCTTCTGTAAGATCAAAATAAGATCAAAACGGACTGTTTATAACTGTCAAAAGGAAGAGGCCCACTCCTGCTAAAACAAAAATAAGCCTGATGGCTACAGTTATAAATAATTATGCAGGAGTGAGGGGGCATAAACCTCGGTAAAGGCCAATCTTCATCTAATTTTCCTAGAAATAAGAATAAATACCAAATTTTAAGCTTGTCTTTGTTTTTGTTTTTTTTGCACATATACTTATACTATATCAATGCTTTGTATTTTTAAATCAATTCTAATTAACCCTAATTTATTTTTATGAGGTTTATGTAACTTAATCTTAAGTAATAATACATACAAATCAGACCTAATTACATAATTCAAAAATCACAAAACCTCAATTTTACACGAGGCTGGTGGCAAGGCTTAATATGTTAGGATCGAGCTAAAAATTCCCAAAAGTATTCAGAAGCATGATAACAATGAAAAAATAACTGGGGAGCAAATATTCAAAATCATGTTTTTTTTTGGAACACCCTAAATCAGTGGTTCTTAACCAGGGGGGGCACGCCCCCCTAGAAACAGGAATTTCTCTAATTGTATTTGTTATTCTCTTAACGAGAGCATGGGCTAATATTGAGAAGTTATTGAGAATGTTATTTTGATTGAAGGGGGGTGTGGAGGGAAGGACCAATTCCTAGAGGGGGCATGGTAGTAAAAAGGTTAAGAACCACTGCCCTAAATTGTTACATGATAAGTTGTTTGTTTAATGCTTGATATTTTTATGTTTCAGATAAATAGAAATAATTTGCATTTGCTTTAATTATAATTTGAATGATCATAAATTGTAAATTACATATAATTTGATTTTACTTCTGAATATAAACTATGACTACTAGAAGCAAGCCCTCAAATGCAGCCTTTGGATATCATACAGAATTCCCAGCAGCCATGACTCCTTCAAAAGCAGATGTTGTGAGACACTACCTTTTTGTGCGCCATTATGAAGAAGCAAAATCAAAAGGATCAGCAACTGCTAATGATTGTTACAGGGTTGTTGTAAAAGATATTGAAGACATTTGGATGAAATTTTCTTTTCCTACGATTAATACCAAAATTGAACGAGGTGCCATTACATCGAAGAAATGAAAGTTTTGCCTTAAAAGTAGCTCAGTATGATGAAATGTTTGATATAGCTTCTTGTGAGTGCTATGATAAGGGAATTGATAGGAAATCTTGCAGGCGTAAGGATAAAATACCAATGGCAGAATGGGAGTCTTTTGTGGGTCAAAAACAAAGAAAAAAATCAGTTAGGACCAATTGATCGCATAGCTAGTTCAACAAAGAAGAGATCCTTAGCAAGAGCCCAAGAATCACAAAACCATCAACTAAAAGCACAAGAAGAAATGACTGAAGCCACCAATGTTTTACTATCAGAATTTATAGAAAATACCGAAGAAGACATGGATGTAGATTCAGAGAGTCAGGATGTAGATTATGAGGCCCATTTAGAATTGACTGAGAATATTCAGAACAGGCACTCCTATAAAAACCTAGCATTAACAGCAGGTCATTATCATGTAAGTTGTAGAGCTGTAGCTGCAATAGTCAATGCAGCTTTAAAAGATATGGAAATCCTTAACCACATCAACATGCTTGACAGAAAAATTAGAAAGAGAAAGAAATCGCATGGGTGAAACAAATACTTTTAGGTCTAAATCCGAAAATCTGAAGATGGAGTGCCTTGGATTTGATAGAAGGAAAGATAACACACTAACGAAAAGTGGAAAGATAAAAGAAGAACACTATGTTGTTGTGAAAGAACCTGGAAACATCTATGTAGATTGTAGACCATGTCACACCAGATAATGGAACTGCTTGCTACATAGCAGAAGAGTTGATAACTATTATTACAGACTCAAACAGCACAGATACTATCAAAGCTTTACTGTGTGATGGTACTCCTGTAAATACAGGAAAAATTGGTGGAGCCATAAAACTGGTTGAAATTCATCTTAACAGACCAGTGCAGTGGTTGGTGTGTCTCTTGCATTTGAATGAGCTGCCTTTTATGAACTCTACAAAGCCATTGATGGTAAAACAACAGGTCCAAATACTTTTGTGGGTTCAATTGGGAATAAATTGATGAGAGATTTAACAAAATTGGAGGTAGTCAAATATTCTCGCGTAAAGAGAAACATTAAAGAAATTCCAGCAAATGTTGTGAAGGAACTAAGCAGTGATCAAAGATATCTTTATGATGTGTCTGGAAGTGCAAACTGGAGATGCTTCTCAAGATCTGTCCACTCAATCCCTAGGTACCCTTAACCATGCTCGCTGGCTAACTCTAGCCAACAGGGTCCTTTAATTATATATCTCAATGCCAAATCCCAATAAAACCTTCAAAATATAGTCAAAATTATTATACAGTTCTCTGCTCCAGGGTGGTTTTGGATAAAATCTCATCCTAATGCAACTGATGGTGCATATAACTTTTGGCATTTAATGTGCTTGCTTCAAAATTTAGATGAACAACATAGATCAATCATAGAACCAGTATTAAAGAATAACGCCTACTTTGCTCACCCAGAAAATATACTCAAATCAATGGTAACTGACAAGAGACTAGAAATTAGGGAGCAAGCTATTCAGAAACTCATCCTTTCAAGAACAGGATTTTCAGGTACCAGAAACTTTGAGTTGCCTTGAACCCTCAATTTCCAATCTACTGACTACACCAAGATGATTGATTGGCAAAGAGAGATCATTACTCCTCCACTGCTGCTAAACAATTTTAGCAATGACGAGCTACTACAGGCTCGATGTAAGCCACTCGAGATAGCTTCTTTTCCATGCCACAGTCAAAGTGTGGAAAGGGCAGTGAACCTAGTAATAACAAAGGCATGTCAGGAAAGAATAGGATATGACAACCGTGAAAAGTTTATCTTAAACTCGTTAGAATCAAGGCAAAAACTGCCCAAGTTTGAATGGAAGGCCCAATGGAATGAGTAAGAAACGTATGAAATAAAACTTCCTAGTGATATTGAAAATTTCTTCCCTTTTGATGTGATAAGGAACAATGGAAAAGTGAATTGAATTTTAGCACATTTATTATGCCTCTAATTTTTTCTTCTGAATATATTGTACTTAATTAATTTTCCTAATACTGTACATTATTAAGTAAAATATTATACATTAATACAGATTTATGTCATCAAAAAACCTGAATGTAGAGTAAGTCTTGTATAAATGGAATACTTTTCAATATAGGTAAAAAAGTGAAAAATTGTGCCAGGGGTAGGAGGCTTTAAACAGTGAAAATAATTTATGATGGGGTTCCTATGTTCCATTCAAAGTTCAAACCCCTCACAATATGTACCTTTTCAATATAAAATTTTGACCCAGCCTAATACACACGCTTTATGGAGAAAATGGGGTTTACTGCCCAGCCACCTACCTGCTCAACTACTGTACAGTACACTTATCAACAAACACCACAACAAAAGAAACATTATTAAATAGTAATATGATAATTATTATTATTAAAGAAGAGTAAAATAAAACATTAAAGCATAAATTGAAAAGGAACGAAAAATAACAGTGAAATCAAGTCACTAGATGCACTGTGATTGGCCTGCTGTATGTTAGGTAATGCCAGCCTTACTACAGGAGCACCTACATTAGGGTGCATTAAACGCCCCATGATTTTCAAAAAGTTGTTGGATTTTAATGTCTATTCCCTCAAATGTTACACTTGTTGGTAGAAGTATGTATGCAAAACATAAATCAAATCGGAGGTGGTCCTGGGTGGCCACCAGCCACTTTTATATATTTAGTAGTGATGCACCGAATATTCGGCAAATATTCGGTATTACTTATAATACTAATATACAAATATTCGGTATTACTATACTTACATTGATTGAAAGTTGAAAATGTATAAAACACAACGCCAATGTCACTACTCCAACTTTGCTCATTTCCGCAAATTTGGCCTCGCTTTGCGGTCACATTCAACCACTTGAAGAAGATTTTGGAAGTGGTCTTCTCCTCTTGCAGCTGAGACAAAATCAGTTGTGAGCTTTACTGCTCTCTCCGCAGGGTCATTCACAACATTTAACCCATCCACAATGGACTTGGCTGCCTTGAAGTGGTCATTGTTCTGCCAATTGTCAACATCCTCTGTTAGGAAGGTCATATCCAGGTGAAGAAGGTTCACTGTAAACCACGAGTCCTCGTTCACAAGATCAGCCAGGGTTGTCGCTTCTGTAATTTTTGGAAATGACGGTTTGCCATATCCAGAACCGTAGCGGTGTTTTGGAGTGCTTGGCATTTCATCTGGTTGTATGGCCAGTAACACATCTGCAAGGGCACGACGCTCCTTTTGAGGTACTGCATTGCTGAACAGTGCCAAAACAACCAGTTCTGGGGTTAAATACCACAAATGTCTATCAAAGGCTTTCACAGCGCTGACTGAAATGATTGAGTTGACAGCTTTATAGTTGAGCAGAGTCTTGTATAAGCACAAATCAAACCATGGGGCATTTGAAGCAGACTGACATATGAGCCACCAATCACAATAAATATAAACAACAAAAACAACAAACTCCTTCAGTTTTTCCTGTTGATGTTGTGTTGTTACAGTTCCTCGAGGTAGTACAGAAATTTGCTCTTCAAGTAGGCATATTTTGATGGAATAAAGAATCTTTGACATCCACCTTGCTTTATGCATGGCCCCAGGTCTGTGGAGTGTTCCTTGTTTTGTGACATCACATCGAGGACTACCTGGCAGAGTTGTGCCATTTCCTTGTAGTCTTCCCTACAGTATGAAGCGCTTGTGCGGATTGTGCTTAAAACCTTGTTTTTGCAGGATAAAAGCAGTTGTTGTGCATCATCATTGTACATTGAAATGTCAATTTTGGTTAAACTTTCATCCTTTGCATGCGATATGCGTTCCCAATTCTTCTGGAATCTTTGGAACAAAGATGCTTCTGGAGACTTTGATGTCTCAATTTTGAGAGCGTCAAACACATGATCCAGGATTACCTCTCCAACATGATGGCGACATGCACACCACAGAAGAGCACGGTCCAGTTTTGATTGAATGGTAACACAGGCAGCTGTAACGTGTCCAGTGTTTGATGCTGTTGTGTCAAAACATAAGTTGACAACTGACTGTTTGCACTTCCATGAATGTAGAAACGTGTAAGTGTGCTCGGCAATGATGTCACCTGATGACATATCACTTCCACGAGGATATCTAGCCACTCCCAGTAGCTTTACATCAGTGGCATTCCCAACCAACACTGGCAATCTTTCTTCCTTGCCATTCTTGTTTGTGAGCGTATGCATCTGCTTGCCATCCCAGTGAAGTGTTGCAGCTGTTGGGGCAATCCAATTTTCTTGAATATCTTTGGCGATAGCACTTGTTATTGATCGTCGAGCCTTATCAGCAGTTGAATACGACTTGGCCACACGACGTGGATCACCTCCTGCCTCTTGAATTACAGCTTCGGTGAGCACAGCCTGTTGAACAGGAGTTATGTTTAGTCGAGTAGCAACAGACACGACTGAAGGCCTTTTCAGAATATCATGAGGAATAAAGGCAGACGTACTGCATATGTTGATCTGTGGTGACTACGCTTCCTTTGAAGCTCTGGAATCGCCTCTTCTTCAGTTTCTTCCAAGCTATCTGCAGAGGCACTATCATCAGAGCATACAGAACTTTTCATCTCTTGTACACTGGATAATTCATGACGTTCTCGTCTTGAAGCTTCCGCTAAGATGCGTTTTTCTTTTCTACGATCTTTATCAGCTTTCTTCTTGTCAACACTACCAAATGAGGCTACTCTGTCAGATTTCATTGACTCTAAAAATGCTCTATCTTCCTCATTCTTAATGTTTGTCATTGCATCTTTTGTCCATACACCAAAGGTCTTATCAAGACGTTCATTCATGGATTGCAACTTAGCCAAAGTGTTTGGAGATTCTCTGCGAGAAACAGGTATTTGACGCAATTTGTTATTGTCATTAAGAAGGTCAAGTATTAGTTTGCAGCATTGATGGTCTGAAAGCATAGGAATATTTGCTTTAGTGTAGAATGTTTTCAGCTGGATAAGGACTATGCTGGCAGATTTCCATTTGAGTGGCTGTGTTTGTTTGCCTTCACATATTTCTTTCTGGATGTGCCACATCACGCATCGAAGAACCTGCCGGCAAGTTGGGAGGCGGACTCCTGTCAATGTACCATCTCCTTCTGTAAGAGCATTGCCAAGACCAAAAATGGCACTTGCTAATCTGGTCTTCTTAGCTTCCATTGTTACAGCTTCCATTGTTTCTGAAAGACAATAAAGGATATTATTAGACTATAAGTGAAGTTTCGTTTATGGTACATGTTTTATGTAAATCACCCCTTTAGGGTGCATCAAACGCCCTTAGGTTCTTGGATTTTAATGTCTATTCTCTCAAATGTTATGTAAATCACCCCTTAGCAACTCTATATTAAAAGAAACAATGTAAGTAGTCAACTGGTTGGTAAATAAAAAAATAGATATTTTTACATAGCGCAGCCCCCGAAAATTGCCGCGAAAATATAAAAGTGACCAGTGGCCACCCAGGACCACCTCCGATTTAATTAATTTTTGGCATACACACTTCTAGCAACAAGTGTAACATTTGAGAGAATAGACATTAAAATCCAAGAACCTAAGGGCGTTTGATGCACCCTAACCTACATAAGGGTCACAACACAGCAAAGCTGGGCACTTGCGTTTTTTTTTGCGGTACTGCGGTACTACCGCACTACCAAACTGGTACCGCATAACGCAAAGGATTGCTGAAAGTACAGCAGTACCGCTACTGCATTTTTTGCGGTACTGCGTTATGTGGTACCAGTTTGGTAGTGCGGTAGTACCGCAGTACCGCAAAAAAAACGCAAGTGCCCAGCTTTGCAACACAGTATGCACATACTTGCTTATTCTAGCATTTCTGCAAGAGTACATAGGGATTAAAATACATACCATATTGTGCTCACTTTTCTGTCTCCTCAATCTGTAGTTTACACTATGTACTGTACATAAATGAAAACTTGTAATCAAATTGCAATTGCACATTTGCAAGTTGTATGTCTGAGAACTCAAGTTTTGTCCTATATTACTTATATACGAGTTTGCAAATTTGCAAACTTAAAAATGGTGAACTTAGGCTGTTCTACTGTATACAGAATTTCAAGTTGGGTTACATTTACGTTTACAATATTCATACTCAGAGTTGCCAACATGGATATATTATTTGCTGAGAATACTCAAGAATTTTCTTTTTTCTTAGTTTTAAAACATTTTTGAATTGTTTTGCAGCTTTTTAGAGAATTAGAACTAGAATATTTCAGAACCTTATGGAACTTTCTAGAATGTGTAAGAATATTCTAGATGACTCCAGAACATTCTCGAATACTCCGGAATTGGGAGAAAATAGTATATAAAGGATGGCAAATTGTTTCCTTGATTTTTTTTTCATAAAAAAGCTATTATACTGAAAAACTGAAATTGAACACTTAATTACAAGAGATATTTTTTATTTGTTTCTAAACTGTTTTGCATGATATATTTTATTAATTTCCATATAATTTTGAAAAAAATCAAATAAATATGATTTTTTCATAAAAATCTTTTTTTTTATTTATTAGCTATTATACTGAAAAACTGAAATTGAATACTTCATTACAAGGGATATTTTTTCTTTCTAAACTGTTCTGTGTGATATATTTTATTAATTTCTATATATAATTTTGAAAAAATCAAATAATTCAAAAAATCATGATTTTTTTTCATAAAAAAGCTATGATCCTGAAAAACTGAAATTGAACACATAATTACAAGGGGTATTTTTTTATTTCCAAAGTGTCTTGTGAGATATATTTTATTAATTTCTATATAAATCTGAAAAAAAAATGATTTTTTTCCTAAAAAAGCTATTATACTGAAAAACTGAAATTGAACACTTAATTATTACAAGGGATATTTTTATTTGTTTCTAAAGTATTTTGTCTAATATATTTTATTAATTTCTATATAATTTTGAAAAAATAAAAAAATAAAAAAATAAAAATCATGATTTTTTCATAAAAAAATCAATTGATTTAATCATTGCCATCCCTGGTAAATACTGTACTTTGAATTGAAATACAGTCTTTATACAATGATTCAATAAATTTTTTGCATTAGTTAATTTATTTATTTCTTCACTCATCCTATCATTCACTTCTGACTTAGAATTTCTCCATTTTGACTGGAACTGAAGTTAAGTTGTATCGGAATAGTTGAAAAACCCCTCAGATGTTCTAAAAAAAAAAAAATTCTCAAAAATTCTCAGTTCGGAGAATATTCAAGAAAATTCTCAAGAATATTCTCCTAAAGATTATTCCGAGAATTTTACAACATTAGTTCTTTTCTAATATTCTTAGTAGCTACTAAGAGCATACACAGACTAAAGACAGGTATGTATGGTGCAAGTAAACAGCTTTTTTTTAAAGGTTTATATTAAATGAAATAAATAGTTTAAGATATCAGAATTTATCATGAAAAAATGTGAACATGGAATTTGATAGTAAAAATCAGGAAAACTCTGAGAAAATGGAATAGTTGGCATGTATGCATACTGCAAGGTCAGTATTGCTTCCCCGCTCCAAACTTAGAAGTCTAACTGTACACTTGCCTTCAGGTTTTGCTATAGAAACAAATACAGTATTTACAATTTGCAAACCTTTTGTGGAACAAAGGATTCCAGCCTAAATGAATGCCTGAAAAATTGCTAGTCCTAAGATACTTCACCCAGTTTCATTTTTGGATTGGAAATTGTTGTACTATACTTATCAACATTCAAGTGGACACCCATGGTAGTAGCTAATTATAGACAGCTGACATCCCAATACAATATGCTTATGCTCAAGCTGAATACAAGTAGAACAACTTACTTTTAGACAGCCATAACCTCTTTCTGCATGCAATGTTTTGTTGCCTTTATTGTCCACAAGTTCATCACAGTCAATAAATTCTAAAGGTCTGAAAACAGAAGGTGAAGTAAGGGGTCATTCCAGGACAAATCATGCAAAAAAAATTAAATTTGTAACCACTCCAACTTGGATTTTTCTCAAATTTGGTATATAAGGTTGTTTTTGTGCAAAAACACATGAAATCTCAAGTTTTAGCACAATCAGAGTAACAGTTCAAAAGTTATAGGCCCCCCAATTTTGGGGTAGGGGCTGGCCCCTTAATGTTCAAAAGTCCATAACTCGGTCCCTAATTGAGCTAGGAAAAAAATTTAAAAACCATTTGAAATCTCAAATCCTAAAGAATAATTGATTCTAAGTAATAAAATGCATTTAATCAAATAGTTAAAAAGTTATATCAGTTCAAATTTTTTTTTTTGGGGGGGGCCACCCCCTATGATACAGATATTCAAGTTTTTTCATCATTTGTACCTCAATTACTCTTCTATATGACTTAGTCAATGACATTGTGTATTTTTACCTTTAAGTTGTGTATTTTTTTGCACTTTATTATAAGGTACTTGCTAGTGAAAAGATGACATATTAGCCCAAGTTCAGGAATTGGGCTATACTAACTATATAATAGTTTTATCCTAACTATATATTGCACATACACACACACACACATTATTAAAATAAGAGATAATTTGTATTGCCTGTTTGTAAGGTTGAGTGGTATCACGCTTGTGTAGTCATGCTACAACTTGTCACAGCAAAATGAGATTGTCTGAGGGCTCCTTCCATTAGTAGCTATGAGTTTTGGTTATTAAGGGTTCAGTTTGCCTTTTGTGACCACATGATAAACACTGCTCATATATGGTATCTGCTTGCCATATTATTTCAGTGCCTTGCCTATATTGGCTGTGCTTGTGTTTGCCTGTTATCATTAAAAATCATTCACATTTAATATTCTTTCTACTTATTACAGGCAGGGTTGTGGAGTCGGAGTCGGAGTTGTGGAGTCGTGGAGTCGCACGTTTCAGGGCGGAGTCAGAGTCGGAGTCGAATTTTTACAATGTGTGGAGTCGGAGTCGGAAAATTTTGGACTGACTCCACAACCCTGGTTATAGCCACTAGGTTAAGGGTTATTCAATTTTAAGTAGGACTACTACTGGTTAGACCTTAATTATGTTTAAGAGAATCTTTTTCATTTATATATATATATATATATATATCAGTGGCGATTTCTTAATGAATGCAACGCATGCAATGCATGTGTTAAATATGTTCTCTTTTCAGATCTAAGTAAGGATTATAATTGACAAAAATAATTTTCAGAAACTAAAAATAGTCTAAGGCTTCAATCACGCATGTACTGGCTATTGGGCGGTAGGGTGCATCAAATTTCCCATGATTTTTCAAAAAGTTTTATTTCAATCTGTCCCTATGATTACTGTGTTCCAATGCCTGAAATAGCACATATGGCCAAATTTCAAAGATTTATGTGGTCATCTAGGGGGTCCACATCATTGATGCAATATTTAGTATTGGAGTTAAATTGACCAAAAAATTAAACATTTTATATCCCGGTTTCCGTGTTTGCAAAAGTATCAGAACCAGTAAAAATGTATTAAATAATCAAAACAGGGATACATTGCATTGATTTCTACATTACTTTCTGACGTCTGACATTACAGTCTGGTTTATACATTATATTATTGATACTATATACATTATTGGTGATACAAGCAAGTCAAAGTCAAAAGAACACTACTTAATAAAAAATGTTCAAGAGCTGTAAATGAACATGAACAATTAGTTTAGTCTCCAGTTTTTCTCTTTCGAAGATTAGGAAGCTTCTTTCTGTTGGATTCAACAACTTGTAGGACATTTTGGTAATGTTGTTCTGATCTGGCAGCCATGAGGAAATTAGAACTTAGCTTCACCCCACGCTCAGCACAATCATTTACGACGTTAACTGCCGAGATGTGTTCTCTGGATGTTTGAAAGGAAGCTAATTCTGGCCAATTTCGATATTATGAGTCAGGAAAGAACTGTCAAGTTCCAGAACAGAGAAAATGTACCATGAATCTTTGTTGATTAAGTCGCCAAGCTTTGTCGTGCTGGAAATGGAGTTTGGAAATTTGGGTTTCCCAAATCCCGTACCAAATCGATGTTGTGGTAAAGATGCCTGATCTTGTGCTGGCTTTACTGCTATAAGTCTCTCAGCCAGATAGCGGCGTTCAGCTTCAGGGACTGCATCATTAAAGAGCGCAAGAGGTACCATCTCAGCAGTCAGGTACCATAGGTGATGCTTGAGAGTTTTTATCGCACTAGATGATATGCTGGGGCTGAGTTTTTCATATCTGAGGATGTCTTGGTAAAGACAGATCATTCCATGGAGCCTCGACCGCGCTTGAACAGGTGATCCACCACCAGCTGTACAGCAAGCAAACAAAGTTGACAAACTCTCGCAGTTTGGGTTGTTGTGCTTCCGTGGTAATGGTTCCAGAGGGAAGAGAGCTGATCTGCTCCTCCAGCAGCACCATCTTAATGGAGTAGAGAAACTTGGCCATCCACCTAGCCTTGTGTACAGCACCAGGACGTCGAAATGAAAACTCTCTACTTGTCCCATCCAAGTAGAGCAAACAAAGATCAGAAAATTCTTTGTAGTCATCACATTGATATTGATGCTTCACAACAGACTGCGCGCATGAAATCGCTCTGGCCCTATAGTCATGGATTATGGTTTGTACATCATCTGAATAAGAGGTACCATCCAAAAAATTAAGTGCCTGATTATTGTTGTGTTGAACTGTGTCTAAATGCTTTCGGAACTGACAGAATATGGTAACTTCTAGTGACATTGGTGGTTCTATTTTCAGATCATTGAAGACTTGTGTAAGGATTACCTCGCCAACGTGATGCCGGCAAGCTGACCACAGTAAAGCTCGACCTATGTCCTGGTGCAGGCTACACAGGCAGCACTCACATGACCAGTGTTACTAGCTGTTGTGTCAAAAGTCATGTTCACTACTGAGTCAACACAATTCCATGATCGGAGAAGCTCCATGGTGAGATTAGCAATGCTTTGACCAGCTGGCTGATCTGTATTTGGCTTGTAGGAAGGCACACCAAGAAGTTTGATGTCATAGGAATTGCCAACTGCTACAGTGAGCCTCTCTTCAGCTTTAGTTTGGTATGACAGAGTTGACATCAGTTTAGAATCCCAGTGAAGAGACAGGAACTGTGGTGGAACCCAGGACTCTTTGACCAATGATGCAAGCTCTTCACCAACCTTACGTCTTGCTCTGTCGGCGGTAGAATATGAGTGTGAAACATTTTTTGTGTCACCTCCTAATTCCTTAATGATGGCTTTGGTAAATGCTGCCTGTTGGGCCAGTGTGATCTTCGTGCGTGTAGACAGGGAAACCATCCTATGGGATTTGAGTATGTCATGACTTATAAAAGCAGTTGTTCCTGAACGAGTTGCTTGGCGAGTTTTTTGTGTTTTTGGTTTGTAATCCTCTATATCACCCTCTTCATCCTCAATATCACTGTTGCTTTCCTCACTGTTCTCAATCTGAACTTTGCTTGTAGATGCTTGGGCTTTATGAGCTTTAAGCTGTTGTTCTGCTTGCATCATTTCCTTTTCCTGCTTTCTTTGGACTTTTGATGCGAGCTTCTTGTCATGGCTTCCAAACGATGCGACTCTGCCTGATTTCATTGACCGCAAGAACTCCAGATCTTCAGGATCTTTTATGAGTTGCTCAGCATTCCTTGGCCAAAACTGAAATGTTTCTTGTAACTCCTTTTCGATCCCATTAAGCTTCGCAACTGCACCAGGCGAAGAACGCCAATCCACTGGAAGTTCCCTAAGTTTTGCATTTTTTGCAGATAGTGCTATAATTTTTTCAACAGCTTTCTTCTCGGTAATCATGGAAATGTTGCCTTTCTGATAAAATGGAATAACTTTTTGCAAGACAAATTTAGCATTGTTCCATTTTGTACGGTTAAACGGTAGACCTTCTTGCTGATGAAAATGTAGCATCGCAACACTTGCTCACATGTTGGCAGCCTAGATCCTGTTATCTCTGCATCTGCATCGCTGATTCCAGCACCAAGACCATAAATGGCAGCAGTTTGACGAGTTTTAACAGCATATTTATCATTTGTGCTACCTGAACTGGCCATAATGCACGACAGGTGTAAAGAGAACAACAAAATTTATTAACGTAAACACTTGCACATAAACATTTAACATAAACACACAAAAATCACATTTATCATAAACACTTGCATATCAGATTATACATTGCAGTTCCTTTTAGAATATTCTATAACTTTCCACCACTTCCTAGCACTTTCTAGAGGTTTCTATCACTTTCTAGAGGTACTATCACTTTATAGAAGTTTCTATCACTTTTTAGAAGTATATATATGACCTTTAGAAATATCACTTACATGTTCTTGGGCTGATTTTTGTAGTGAACAAAATCTTTAAACTTCTACTATTTGGATCTCAAATCACAGAATGACTGTGGGGTTGGTGTGCATAGGAAGTCTGTGTGGACCCCATAAATGGCATTCAAATCCAAAAATAATTCACATAGTAGGTTTTCTTAACCATTGGAACATTTCTAACTTGGGGACAAAGTGAAACTTTGTCATTGGTGATTTTGATGCACCCTATTGGGCGGTGTAAACAAAATTATGTCTTATTTCATTAGACAATTAAGAACATTTTTCTGTACACAGATCGAAATACTTGTAGCTAAAGCATTCACTAATTCAGTCTGGGTACAGAAAAATGTTCTTAATTGTCTAGTGAAATAAGACATGATTTTGTTTACACCGCCTTGCCTTGGGCAATTTTTTAAGGAGACTTCTCACTATCCATAAGATATTTTTTTTGAGCCTCATAGCTAAATTCAAAAGGCAATATGTTTTAAAATATGCTTAGAAAATTTACTTAATATTTTTACTAAAAATAATTAAAAAGCTTTGTTCTGATTTTTTTTAATTAATGAAAATAATACGGCATGCATTCAGTTTTATAGGTGCATTCACCAAAAAGTAACATCTGGCAATTCTGACAAGGCTTCTTTCCAGTACCACAGCCGCAAGCATCCACTTGTGTTCGGTGTTCCCTTTTCTGCTTTAGTTATTTTGGATAATCAGTTAAATAAATTATAGCATTGTAGTGCCCATAATGACTGACGATGTGTTTAATCAATTGAAGACTAGAAGATTTTACTCACTCTCTTTTGATGAGAAAAAGCGCATATTGAATAATGGCAGACCGATTCCACATTTGAATTTAAGCAAAGAAAATAAAGGCTTCACTAGGAAATTTAATCCTAAGCTGTATGATGATGTTCCCTGGTTATGTGGAAATATTTCAAATAACAAATTGTACTGTTGGTCGTGTTTCCTATTTTCAAGAGATAACTCTGTGTGGAATTCTGTTAGTCGTGGATACGACGATTTAAACAATTTACATACTGCAATTTCTCGCCATGAAAAATCTCTTGCTCACATAAATGCATTTGTTGATCTTAAAACATTTGGAAAGTCAGAAAGAATTGATTTAATACTCGACAAGCAGAAATCAGTTACCATTTCCAGACATAACGAAGAAGTTAATAAGAATCGAGAAATTTTGAAACGTTTGATTAGGATAACATGTTTTTTAGGTATGTAAGAATTAGCATTTCGCGGTCACAATGAAGAAGAAAACGCTGACAATAGGGGTAACTATATTGAATTGGTATTTTGTATGGGAGAATTCGATGAAAAGCTTCAAAACCATTTAAAAACTGCGACTGTTTTTAAGGGAACATCATCTGCTATTCAGAATGACATAATTCAATCTATTAGTGCAGTTATGTTAGAACAAATAAAACGTGAGCTTATCGACTGCATGTATGTGGCAATTTTATTAGATGAAACATCTGATGTCAGCTGTTTTTCTCAACTCTCTACTGTTGTTCATTATGTTAATAAACATGGAGAGATTTGTGAACGATTTATAAAATTTAATGACGTCAGCAATGATAGAAGTGCAGGAGCGATTTCTGATTTATCTATAAGGCAACTAGGTGAACTGGGCTGTTTGAAAAAATTAGTTGCTCAAACCTACGACGGTGCTGCTGTTATGGGGAGCGATCTTAATGGAGTACAAACAAAGATTAGAGAAACTGTACCAGAGGCTATTTTTCTTCACTGCTACGCCCATAAACTTAACCTTGTTTTATCCCAAGCTGTCGCTGAAATTTCCGAATGTAATAATTTTTTTTCAGTATTAGGAAGTTTGTCATCATTTTTCAGCAGTTCAACTAAGCAAACTTCAATGCTTGACAAAGTTGTTGGAAAGCGTTTCCCTAAACTGGCTCCAACGCGGTGGAACTATTCATCTCATCTAGTTGAAAGAGTTAAGGAAAATAAAGAAGATATAATAGATCTTTTAAAAAGCATTCTTGAAAACCCAAAGAAATTTGATGAAAAAACAAAAAATAGTGCACGCGGATTGCTTGCTGGTATCAATACTTTCGATTTTAATTTTTTATTATAAGTATTTTCTTCAATTTTTCCTTTTACTGAATATCTATTTAATGTGCTGCAAACAAAATCTATGGATATTGTGTATAGCTCAATCACCGTTGAGAGCACTATGAAAAAAATCAAACAAATAAGGGATACAAAATTTGCAGATATGTGGGACTTGATAACAGAAAGATGTGGTGAACCTGTATGTAAAAGGAAACAGAGTCTTTCTCCACAAGAGAAGTATAGTCAACTATTTCATGAAATATTCGATAATATACTTCTTCAAATGAAAGAGCATTTCAGTTCAATGGAAAAATTGGAATTCATTGAGCTTTTAGATTGCAAAAAATTTGAGTTCTATGATGTTACTTTCCCAGAGAGAGTTGAGTTCTATGATGTTACTTTCCCAGAGAGAGCTTTTGAATCTTTGAAAAGAAGCTACAATTCATTTTTTGAGTTTCCTCATCTCCGTTCTGAATTGTGTGTTTTATATTCGCACAAATCTTTTGCCAAAAAGAATGTTGCTGAGCTCCTAAAATATCTACTGAAAAGCGAAATGCACAAAGGTCTTAAGGAAATATATAAATTGACAAATTTGATTCTAACTATACCAATATCGACAGCAAGTGTTGAGCGATCATTTTCTGCGCTTAAAAGAATTAAAAGTTATTTACGGAGTTCCCAAAGTGAAGAAAGGCTATCTAATCTTGCCTTAATTTCAATTGAAAAAAATTTCCTCAAGAAGCTTATGGAGAATCGAGAGTACTTTTACAATTTGGTCATCGAAGAATTTTGCAGGAAAACTAGGAGAGCAGAATTTCAATTCAAATAATGCTTCACAATTATTTAAGGTAAATTTTAAATTTGTATCTTTTTCTTTAGATCAATTCGGTAACTACTATATATAAATATGTCTAATTTTTTGTTCGCATATTTAAGCCTAATATTAAATGAACTTTCCTTCAAAGAGGTCCCCAAAAGTTTGTAAAACACCTTTAACTTGCTAAGTTCTATGTAAACAATATGCAAAGTTTGGGCAAGAGGGTTAGGCGGATGTTTTTCTTCCATTCCATTAACATTGCATGCCTGAACAAAAATGTCACGAGTCGCCACTGATATATATATTATTGGAAAAAATAAAAATCCCTTAATATGATAATATCTACAAGTCAATATCCTTCTTAATATTTGAATGTTCCCTTATCCTAGAAAGTAACCTGACAATTCATGTGGTGGTGATGAAATGTCTTATTATTATGATAATTATAGAGTGAAACACTAGCTAGAGGAGTCAGAGTCGTATATTTAAAATGTGAGGAGTCGGAGTCGGATTTTTAGATTTTTTACAATGTGTGGAGTCGGAGTCGGAGTCGAATTTTTACAATGTGTGGAGTCGGAGTCGGAAAATTTTGGACCAACTCCACAACCCTGATTACAGAAACTGAAGCTAATATATAAATTCTAAACATGTCTTACCATTTAAATTAATTATCATAAACAGTGTTGTGACCACTTTAAGAGACACAAGAAAAGAACCATAAAGGGTTTAAGAAATTGACCATAAAATGTAACAGAAAAAATCCTGCACTCATTAATTGGAAAGTTTGTGCAAACTGTTCTGTAAGATTAAATGAACTTGAAGAACCTGATAAATTGTTTAATGATGTTTTTGAAACTGAGTCATCTACAAGTACCTCTTCATTTCAAAGCAGTCCAGGAAGGACACATTGTAGGGGTTTTAACAAGTTGTTTAATTGACTTAATGAAACTGAATATTCTAATGGTTATTATTTTATTTTCAGCCACTTAACTCTAGCAGCCTTTTATTGGAGACTTATAAAAAAAACTGATAATAGAATAATAAAAAGAATACAAGAAGAGACATATCAAGCCAGATATAAGAGGGTGATAAACCGGAAAGATGGTAGTAATCAAGTGTTCCATTAACTTGGTAAAGTATTCTAGACCTATTCTGGATCTGAATCAAGGTATTCATATTAGAGTATAAATACAAGAGAAGACCCCAGTAGCACGAATTTCATCATGAAGATATGTGGAGAATGCAAGACTATGGTATGCTTATGGATGTCACCGTTAATTCCTAAGAGCAAACAAACATGGGTGATACCCATGAGCTTAGTGTTGATTATAGTGATATAGTGCTGATTCTCCGCATAAACCTGCACCCTCTTGAACTTGTTCCGGTAGTGAGAAATTAGAGCATCCTACAATTAAAGATTGTGCATGGTTGTACAAACTTTTAAGACCTTTCCAAATCTATGTTAAATATTTCTAGTTAGGATTATGCACTGTTTCAATGTTTGTTTCACCATTTATCTTAACCATACTAACCCCTCAATTTGCCTTGATGAAATTGAATTATCTTGTTGTCTGGGCTATCCCCTCTTTGGTAATTGTATACAATATCCCCCTCACCTCAGTTTCTAATAAAAATTATTGCAATGCGTAGAAAATAATAAATAAAACCTTTCCTTTAAGTAAAAAAATTTCAGTTGATCATATTTATGAGATATTATTTAATTAACGATATCCATTTGACGTGACATTTTTCTGATTGGGCTATTTTTTCACTACTCTGCGACTTAATTAGTTGGTTGGTTTCTCTTCTGGCTATTTTTTTTTTCCTAATTGGATTCAGTTTGGGTAATACCTCGGTTTGGTCGTGTTTGTGATAGAATTATGACGTGCTGTTCGTGTGGTTTCGACTTTGAGAACTTGATTCGTCATGTGCCCTAGATGAAGACTAAAAAAGTGCATAACTTAACATGTTATTACATTATCATTTGTATAATTTAGGTCTCAGGGGTATGGGGGCTCTGCCCCCATAAAGATCATGCATCACAAATTGATCGGTATAGGGTTCACTTTGTGATGCATGATTTTTACGGGGGCAGAGCCCCGTACCCCCGAGACCTAAATTATACAAATGATAATGTAATAACATGTTAAGCTATGCACTTTTTTAGTCAAAAATACATTTTTCTAGGTTAGGTTAGGTTGGTTTCCGAAAATAAATAAAGTACGTAATTACATGCTATAAATAAAGGTTTTACATCAATTGTGAAGTCAATTTCATAAAATTGAGGTGAGGGGGATGTTGTATACAATTACCCTCTCTTTTTCTAGTGGCATTTTTCTTCCAGACTTTTTAATTAAATTCCAATATACCATTAGGGTATAGTTGGGGGATAGCCTAAGTGTTGTTGTCATTGTCAAGAATAAACTTTTAAAACTCAAGGTTTTTGTCCATAATAGTTCCTTAGATTGAAGTTTGGACCCTTAAGAGGAAACCAGCAAAATACATGGGGTTCAAGAAACTTGCTAATTAATGTCTAGTTTCAAACCAGGGATATGACTCATGATTAATCACCCAGACGCCCCCCCCCCTTCTTCTGATCACTTAATCAATATGGGGAATTAAGTCTAGGAATCACTGTGTATATAGCAGGCTAAAGGGTAAAACTAACCAGAGGAGAAGGGGGTCATAAGTTCAAGGTACAGAAGGTTCTTGGGGGTTGTTTTTGTGGGATAGTTTATTATTTGTACAGTTTCTCAGAATGTTTTCTGGGCTGTTCTAAATCTTCCTTTTCCTTCATCTACCTGAACACCTTTCCTCTTGCACCCACTTGTCACATTTCACAAATACTATTTGCCCCCTGTTTGCTTTTCATTGCTTGAATGCACTGTGGTGGTCCTGCTCTTCCTGCTTGATGGGTCTTTGGATGGTCCTTGCTCGCTTGCTATCTAGTGTGCTGCTTGGAAAATGGTTTTTGAACAGCTTCACCTCTCACCTACCAGTCTGCTCGATCTGCCTTTACAGTGGCCAGCCAGTAGGATTGGATTCCTACCATAGGAAGAACTGTTTCCAGAGTTAAATCCAGGTGGGTTCTCTAGTTTTCCCACAACATTTGCAAACTGACAATCCTGGTGAGATCAGTAATACTGAAATCTGTAGAGAACAAACCAAGAACATTCTTGAAGAAATGGAGATTTCGCCAATAAAATTCTGTTAGTAGTGTATGAATTATAATTTGAAGACATTTTTTAAAAGTATAGTTATCAGAAAATGTATTATATGATTTTTAAAAATCATCTAAACTCTCTATCTTTGTGTATACATTGTTTCATAGGTTATCAAAATAATGCAGTTTTATCAAACTTGTAAACATAACATTCTTTAACAATTTAAGGAATTGCAAAAAAATAGTTATGTACAATAAATGAATTCTGATTAGTTATTAAATTATGAAAATTTGTTGCTGTAACTTACAGTAATTCTAAATTTTGGATGATGCCTAATTTCAGATGGTATGAGCACTGACAGGATATCTTAAAAAGCATCAGACAAATATGACAAGTGTGTATCTACTTTGAAAAAGAATTTTGAACAGTCTTTCTCAGCATCTGTGGATGAGAGAGCATCTACATCCAAGAGATTATGCATGGAAAAAGAATTGGAAAGGTTATCAAAATAATGCAGTTTTATCAAACTCGTAAACATAACATTCTTTAACAATTTAAGGAATTGCAAAAAAATAGTTATGTACAATAAATTAATTCCAATTAGTTATTAAATTATGAAAATTTGTTGCTGTAACTTACAGTAATTCACATCCAAGAGATTATGCATGGAAAAAAATTGGAAAGGTAAGGATTGCTCAAATTCAACTAAATTAGCAACTCATGGTCACAATTAAAGACTCTTGATATATATAATTTTAGATGTTTTAAATTTCAATAGCCTAACTTTTCTTCAATATCATTCTTACATACAGAACACAATCACACCATTTTAACAATGACTAAAAAATATCCATGGAAGGTAGATATTCCTATATTTTTTCTATTTAGGTCCTGATCTTAGAGTACATTAAATTAATAATTTCAATTTAAGAAAATTCTGATATCTCCTACCTTTTATTTATCTAATAGGTACAAACTATGATGACGGAGCTCGCTGAAGCATTCAACTCTACAACTTCCTACCAATGAAGGTTGCAGATTCTTACTCTATCCCCATACACAATCTCAAAAACTCAAGAGTTCTTTGGGGCTAGTAGATATATACCGTATCTTGTTGATAAAGCCAGAAGCATGAAGCAACAGTATGGAATATTGCCAAATGTTCCTAAATGCAGTAAAGGGAAAAAGATGTGATGAAGCTATTTCTAATGTGACAGCTTTTTATGAGGACCCAGAATTTAGTCGGGTGTATCCAGGAAAAAAGGACTGTGTTAGTGTCAGAGACAAAGATGGAAACAAAATTTACAAACAAAAGCATCTCTTACTCAGTAATTTGAAAGAACTGTATCTTAGGTATAAAGAAACTGACTCAAGTATAAGTTTTTCAACATTTGCAGCTCTTAAACCCAAATGGTGTGTTATTGGCTTATTGCTGGAGGTACAGGTACACTCTCAGTTTGTATTTGTATCTATCACCAGAACCCCAAATTAATGGTTTCAGGAATTGGTGACAAGGACTTGACTTATCATTCATTGATTGATTGATTGATTCAAAAAAGTGTCTGCAATGTGGACAACATTAAATGTATGTTACACCAGTGTAGAGAATGTCCTGGTGTTGCTGGTGTAGATAACTATTTGAACACATTAAATATACTGACTTCCAGGGATTCAATTGAATATGACCATTGACCAGTGGACAAGCACTAAGAGGGCAATTTTGTCAAATATAACCGTTACATTGGAGGAATTCATTGAAAAACTTTCAGAATCAATTTATTCTCTTACTCATCATCACTAGTATATAGCCAAGAGTCAAAGCCTCTACATGAAGACTCTTAAGCAAAATCTTAGTGAAGATGAAGTTTTAGTACTGGGAAACTTTTCTGAGAACTATTCTTTCATCACTCAAGATGCACCACAGAGCTTCCATTGGACAAATGAACAAGTTACATTACACTCAATGGTTGTATATAAAATGGAAGATGGTAAATTGAGCCACACTAGCTATTGTATCATTAGTGATAGTTTAGATCATAACACTGCAGCAGTGTATACATTTCAACAATTTTTGGTTCAAGACATTAAGGTGAGATTCCCTAATGTGAAAACAATGAAATATTTTTCTGATAGTTGTGCTGGACAATAGAAAAACCATTTTAATTTTTGCAATTTATGTCATCATGAAACAGATTTTGGTATAAAGGCAGAGTGGAACTTTTTTGCCACTAGTCATGGCAAAAATGCCTGTGATGGCATTGGAGGAAGTGTGAAGAGAGCAGCAGTTAAAGCTAGTTTGCAAAGAACAACAGGAGGACACATCTTGTCTCCACAGAGTTTCTATGACTTTTGTACACAAAATTTTGAGTCCATCAAGTTTAAATTCATTACAAAAGAACAAATAAATCATAATAAAACAGAACTCAGTAGTAGGTTTGAAAAAGCAGTGACAGTGAAGAGCACACAAGGTTTTCACAGAATTGTGCCAATGTCTCAGAGTCACATTAAAGCTTATTTAGTTTCAGACTCCAATGACAACAATGTTGTTAGGGTTATGACCTGTGAACAAGGTGACTCAGACGTGAGTCCAGATTTATCAAATGAGCAAAAATTTCCTGTGGGAAAGTATGTTGCATGCATTTATGATGGTAGAAAATATCTAGGAATCATTTTAAATTATTCAGAAGAATTCCAAGATTATAAAATCAAGTTTCTAACTACTCCTATTTCCAACAAAACAATAGATACTATTTCCCAACTAATAAAAATGATGGGTGTTGGGTAGAAGCCAAAAACATCCTTCATGAAATGTCAACTCCTAATATTCAATCTGGCACCAGAGTTGTGTATATCTTTGAAATACATGATAGGGTACCGAGAATTAGGCTAGGTACCAAAAATGTTTCAGATTTAATGTATTGTATAGCAATTATTTTTATTCAAGTAAGGTCTTAATTTGTTCAATAAAACATAACTATACTAGGTAGCAGTATTTTTTTTGCCTTTGAAGATCGACAAAGTTGAGAGACAGTTATTATTATTATCGAGTTTTAGGAAAACACTAATAAGTTTATCTTATAGCTACACTTAATCCACCTGTAAGTCAAGGAAAACACCTTATAAGAGAGCTTGATAAGTAAAACAGGCATAATGGTGTAAGTTCAAAGTCCAGCAAATAGAATGTTTTTAACCTCCACCACCATCAATGAAGGGAAAAATACACAACTTAAAGGTGAAAATACATAATGTCAGTGACTAAGTCATATAGACGAGTAACTGAGGTACAAAATGACAAAAAAAAAAATCTTGAATATCTGTATCATTGGGGGTGGGGCCCCCAAACAAATATTCAAACATAACTTTTTAACTATTTGATTAAACACATTTTATTACTTACAGTCAATTATTCTTTAGAATTTGAGCTTTCAAATGGTTTTTAAATTTTTTCCCTAGCTCAAT
This sequence comes from Bathynomus jamesi, assembly GCA_023014485.1. NCBI lineage: Eukaryota > Metazoa > Arthropoda > Malacostraca > Isopoda > Cirolanidae > Bathynomus > Bathynomus jamesi. The sequence continues at coordinate 777,779 of JAJOZX010001750.1, read as the reverse complement.
TAGGGAGCAAGTTATAGACTTTTAAAAATTAAGGGGCCCATAACTTTTCAACCATTACTCTGATTGCTTTGAAACTCAAAATTTTGTGTTTTTTAGCATAAACAACCCCGTATAGCAATTTTAAGCAAAATCTAAGTGGGTGTGGTTTCAGGCAATGCCTGATTTGTCCTGGAATGACACTAAGGCAATGTAAAGCAAGAACTTAAACTAGGCCTAAGGCATAAATCTTTTTTCAATGTGATCATTCTGACAAACAGAAAGAATGCCACTTATCACTGAAATAAGCACGTTCCCCAATAATTCTTATCAATGTCAACCCATACATTTCATTCACTTATTATAGCCCAGACCTCCAAACTGATGTAGGACAGTTATTTTAAAGATTGATTGACACAGCATTATTATTATTACTAGCTAAAGTGGGCCCTACGGGCCCATTTAGCTATGCCCATGGTGCTGGCCTTTTGCCTCAGTAATTGGGGAGCCGCAGGCCCCCCCCCCCCCCCAGTTACCGGGGAGTCAATTATTCAGTCAATAAAACTATAGAAAAGAATGTTGCCCGGGTTAATTGAATGCCTGGTTAGGTCAACTGAATGCCCCCAAAAAACCCTCACCCCCCTTATGCAACTTGGGGGCTAACCCCCTCCCCATTACCCGCACCTCTCCCCCATCACCCCAACCCCCTCCCCATTACCCCATCCCCTCTCCCATTACCCCCACCCCTCCCCCAACCCCCCTTTTTGAAAGCCGTAAAAATATTCAGTCTGTAATGGTTGCAGCACCAGTATGAAAGTGCATAAAAAGAACTCATTTGGTAAATTTTTGAACTTAGCCGCAGATTAAATTTCGGCTCAAAGCTGAACGCAAAAGCAAATATTTTTTACACTTTTTAAAATTATAATTAAAAGTAGAATTCATTACGCCTTTTTCTAATGCATTAAAATACAAATATCACCCATATATATCAAGAATCTTCTCTTTTTGAGCGTGACAGACTGACTGACAGACATTCCTGGGTGTTTATAGTATTAATTATTATTATGCTATAGACCAGTGTTTCCCACTGAGAACTGAGGTACTGCAAAATTTCAAGAAAAATTACAAAACTTGTTCAGTGAAAATTCAGAAGCTAAAAAACATACAGAAATGTTAAATAAAGCAAAACATTCATGATTTATTAGGCCTATATCTATACAGAAACTATATGCTTAATTTAAAGTTTGATGGTGTTTGAGGGGAAAGGGCAAGAAATGAATGTTGAACAGTGAGAAATGAAAATCCTACAAGGTGTAACTGAAGAGAAAAAGTTGCCATTGGGTTACTTTGAACGGGAGTTGTGAAAAGGCTTGAAAATGGATGGGAACTTTCTGGGAATTTTGGAATACTTGAAAACATTTTGAATATTTATCATCTCTCTCTTCAAACAACATCATTAAAACCAGTTCCTTTAATCTCTCACTGTATTCTAACCTCCTTAATTCCTTCACCCCTGACTGTATATTTTCATGGCACTCCCATATACAGGGTTCATTTTCTTTGTTTGCTGGGTAGACAATAATAAATTTGCTAAGCATACTCTCTAATGCTGACATAAACTGATGCTGTAAAGCAGGAAGATATTCAGTGTCACTTTCAGTTATAAATATCATCAGTGGTAGCCATAATATGATAAATTACAGTTGCAAAAATTACACATTATTTACACCCACTTTCTTGAAAACATTATATAACAGTAAAAATGATTTGCCTCCAGGCCAATCAATGATGGGGATTTAAGTTAAGCTCCACTCCTCTTATCTGTTATGAATGCCTATTGATTATTTATTTCTTATAAATGCATCCTCCCAGTGGCGTATCGAGGGAGGGGCGAGAGGGGCAACCGCCCCGAGCGGCACTTCCCAAGGGGCGGCAAATTACTGTCAGGCAGGCGCAGTATGCAAAATTTTGGGTTTTTATGTTTTAAAATGCAACCCTCCAAAAAATTATATCTCATCATTGTTGCGCGTTATTTGTGTACAAAATATCTGTGGTTTTGATGAAAAATCATCATTAAATGCTATATATGCCACCTCAATACCACTATTTCCACAAATAGTTACGTTAAATTTTCACATCGGAAAGGTTGCCAGCCCTATTTTTCAGACTTTCCCTATATTATTTAGGTTAGGCTTTGCATTCTTTGAGCTTTGATGATGTTAATAATTAATGGTTGTTTTATTTTGCAGATACCCTACTGAATTAGCAAACGACAGAGACTGAGTGGTGCTGCATACAAGAATCTTCGTGAAAAAAAAGAGGAGGAAGGCAAGCGTGCTGCTAAGCGATTTCATCAGTTAATGGGATTCTCAGACACACCTTCAGTGCCTTCTGGGAAGCAAGGAGATCAACCGCAATGTGATATATCTTTAGAGATAGATGTTCAAGCGGCAACTTCAAGTGAACCCCCAAATAATCAGGATCAACCCTCATCTACATCACAAAGTCACCAACCCACCCATCACCCACAGAGTCTGTTTAACAATTCTGGCAACTGGCCCGTTCCAATGACGGACAAATTGAGAATCGAACTCATTAAACGTGGACCATCACATTTGAAAAACATGAATAGACCCTTTCCAGCTGATTCAAACAATTGGTCAATGTCAAAAGTTTGGTATTTCAAAACTTTGGAAAATGGCAAAAAAATTGAAAGGTCATGGCTAATCTTCTCACCTTCAAAATGTAGCTTGCATTGCTTTTGCTGTCGTCTCTTCAACAACATCTCCAGTGCATTTGGAAAAGAAGAAGGATTTTTTGCCTGGAGGAAACTGAATCCAAGAGTACCTGAACATGAAAACAGTCCATATCATACCCGGTGCTTTGAACAATGGAAAGAGTTGTCTATGTGCCTTCAGTTGAATGCTACAATAGATAATGCACATCAGTTGCAAATAAAACATGCTACTGCTAAGTGGAAAGAAATACTGAGACGAATTTATGACTGCATCATGTTCTTGGCAAAACAAGATCTTGCATTCCGAGGGCACCGAGAGAACTTAAATGAAGAAGCTGGGCTAGCTGGCAATTCTGGAAACTTTTTGGAGTTAATAAACTAATGGGCAAATATGACCCAGTAATTAGGGAACATCTTACAAAAATACGAATGACTGACAAGATATCCACTACGTATGTGTCACCTAACATTCAAAATGAGTTCATCACACTAATCGGCTATAATGTTTGAAAATGTATAATTGATAATGTGTCTAGTGCAAAGTACTTTGCAATAATTTTCGATAGTACACCAGATATATCGCATATTGATCAGATGTCTCAGGTAATTCGCTATGTGTCGATTAAAGATGGTAATGTAGAGGTGAAGGAATCCTTCGTTGATTTTATTAAATTAGAGGGGAAGACTGCTGAGGCAGTTACTGATCTCATTGTCACTAAGCTCCGTGAGGATGGGCTGGATATCCAGAATTGTTATGGTTAAGGGTATGACAATGCTGCTGCGATGGCAGGTATTCATCTTGGAGTTTAACGCAGAATTCTTGATGTTAGCAAACACGCTGTTTTCATTCCTTGCAATAACCACTCGCTGAACTTGGCTGGAGTTCATGCTGCGGGACTGAGTCCTAATGCTGTAACTTTCTTTGGAACAATTGAATGAATTTTCGTCTACTTTTCTTCCTCTACTCATCATTGGGATGTTGTAGTAGGGACCACTGATTATCAAATTATTGTAGTTGTGTTTATTAACCTTTATTTCTTTCTCTCCCATACAGGTTTGAATGCCATAACCCCCATAGAATCTAGACCCGTAGAATCTAGAGTCAGAGACTTATGGGATTAAAAAAATAGACTTAATTGCTTAAAGTTCAAGGCATAGAATCTAGACTCATAAAATCTAGACCCATAGAATCTAGAGTCAGAATTGTGGTTTAATGTTATAATAAAACTGGTTTTTTTTTTTTTTTAAGAAGTCCTAAAACTTCTGCTTAAATTATCTAGACTTTATTTTAAAGACTTTCCTGACAAACGTGATTAAAACATCAAGTACGGTATTGGTCCTGAAATTGATAGAATTGACAATCTTAACAGGCCAACAAACAAAGTGCACAGTGTGACTTGTTATCAGAGTATTGTCTGGTGCTGAAACGAAGTTAAGAAAGACAGAAAACTGACATTTATCTAATGCGTTTAAATTCTTGAACTTGAACAATAGTTCCAGAACATTCTGAAAGTTTAAGTGGTGGTATCTGCACATAAGATAAAGCCAGGTATAAATAACACGTTACCCTCCTTTTCCATTTAGCATAGTTAGGTTTATTTAGGGTATAAATATTATATGTAAAAGGAAGAACATTTAAGTTTCAAGATAAGGAATCAACTTATCATTGTTTCTTGATTCATCCTTATTATAACCCGCAGGAGCTTGTCTTGACCATTGTAATGCAAAGATAGATTGCTTGCTTTGCCTAAGTCCAGTTATTCTTGACCATGTGTTAATATATATATTGATATATGTTCTTGCGATTGACACTGCTTGTACATTTGTAAATATACAGGGTGTCCCAGGAGGAAATGTCAAGAAAGAAATACCCAGAGTGAAATGGTGCAAAGTAGAAAGTATTATATCGATATGGGTCTGATTTCCAACCGTTACTGAGATACAGGCCTCTACATTTGGGTAATTAAAACATAATAAAAAGGCAATCTTAGATACTATTTAACAAAGCTGGGCACTTGCGGTTTTTTTTGCGGTACTGCGGTACTGCGGTACTACCGCACTACCAAACCGGTACCACATAACGCAAAGGATCGCTGAAAGTACAGCAGTACCACTACCGCATTTTTTGCGGTACTGCGTTATGCGGTACCGGTTTGGTAGTGCGGTAGTACCGCAGTACCGCAAAAAAACCCGCAAGTGCCCAGCTTTGCTATTTAATGACACTTGTGGTTTACAAAAAGTACACACATACAATACACTATTGCACTTATTGCAGAATGGTTTCAAAGTGACCCCCTCCTTCTTCAATGCACATGGCGAGCCTCCGATCCATCGAGTCTTGCCAAGGAAAATGCGGAAGTTCATTTCTGAGGTTTATGAACGCATCCTGTATACGTGCAACCAACTGCTCCCTAGTTTCGGGCTTACCCCGCTGATAAACGTTACTCTTCAAGAACCCCCCGACAAAAAAATCTAGCGGAGATAAGTCAGGCGAATGAGGGGGCCATGCCACAGGTCCTCCACGTCCAATCCACCTTCCCAGAAACCGTTGATTTAAGTATGTAGTAACCTCCCTGCCGTAGTGAGGTGGTGCCCAAATGTAGAGACCTGTATCTCGGTAATAGTTGGGAATCAGGCACATGTCGATATAATACTTTCTACTTAGAAATACCCAAAGAGTCAAATGGTGCATTCTTGACATTTTCTCCTGGGACACCCTATATCTTATTGCTTGTCTGCCAGCTTACTCTATTGTCTCTGCTTCACCCTGCCTAACCCTGTTTCTCTGACTTTTTCCTCACTTTTCATGTATCGTATAGAATGTAACTTCATCTTTCCCATCAATAAAAATTGTTCATGATTTTACCTCGTCTGTTTTTCTTCCAACTCGTTGAGGTTACAGTGTGATTGGCTATGGCATTGTAATCGGGAATTTGGTGAGCATTTTTGTTTCATTTTTCGTGGAATATTGGAAGGTTCTGAGATTATTGGTCGTCCGTACTCCCTCAGCCAACGAGTCGTCTTTGGGTATTTGGTTTTGAAGTAAGTCTTCTCCCCATACCGGTAGATAATAATTGCATGAATGTTAATGTTGTCGGGTGGTTCAAATTGATTTGGACCTTCATTGTTTTACTGGATAACACCACCGCAACAATGTCTTAACAAAACATTCCAAAATCACTGTCAAGCGAGTCTCTGATACGCGGTGGAGTGCTAAGTATGATGCTGTTTCTAGTCTTAAGAAGAACTTGACTCACGTTGTTAGTGCCTTGGAAGAACTGAGTGAAGGGGTCTCCGAAAATCTGGACACAAAGGGCGATGCTGATGCTCTGTTGACCTCCATCATGTCATACATATTCATTGTATACTTATTTTTCTGGGATCCAGTGCTGAAAGAAATCAATGATGCTCAGCTATATTTTCAAAGAAAGGGACTTGCTTTAGACCAGTGTGCATTAAAAATGAACTCTTTATCTGTGTTTTTAACTAATGAATGAGAGGCAGTAGTATCAAACGCTGCAGATGCCACCGAAGAGTTCTATAATGAAATGGATATCAGTATAGACTGCAGAGTCAGGAGACGGAGAAGAATGCCTGGAGAGCAAGCTCGTGATGCTGGATTGACCGTGCAAGAGGATGTACGCAGAGAATTTTTTGAAATCATGGATCATTTATTAGCAGAAATTGAAAAACGCACAGTTTGTCTTGAAAACATGAATGATCACTTTGAATTTCTGTCTCCTTCGTACCTTTTGAATCAGTCCAAAGATGAAGAAATTAATACCAAGGTCAATAATTTTTCTTCCATCTACAGGGTGGGCCGTAAGTTTCCATACATAGGAAAAATAAACATTTTTTTATGGACAACCATTTTTATTTATATAATATGCTCTACATGGTTGCCATTGTTTTGAAAACACAATTCAATACGTGTTCCCCACTGTTGATGAACACGCATTAGCACAGTTGACATTATGCTTGTAATGGCGTTGGTGATACGTTCCTTTAGATGATTTATGTCTCGTATCTTTTCCTGATACACCATGGCCTTCAAGTGCCCCCAAAGATAGAAATCAAGGGGGTGAGATCTGGGGATCTGGGAGGCCACTCCACAGGACCACGCCGACCAATCCAAGCATCCGGAAACTGCTGATCCAAATACCGACGCACGTGAAGACCATAATTTAAATTTTCCTATGTATGGAAACTTACGGCCCACCCTGTACAATGACATTAATCCAGGAAGTCTACTGGAAGAAATAAAGCGTTTGCGCAGACATTTGCTCAGTTTCGAAAGTATAAGCGTCGACGATGATCCAAAGAACTGGGATATGTTAAAACTACTTCAGTGGATCGTTAAATGGGATCTAGTGGAATCTTTGCCTCATATAACAATTGCCTTCCGGATCTGTCTAACTACATGCATGTCCGTGGCAAGTTGCGAACGAAGTTTCTCGAAACTGAAACTTATAAAAACTTACCTCAGGTCAACTATAAGTCAATCTAGACTGAGCAATTTGGCGATTATTTCAATTGAACGCGAAGTTGCAGAGACAATGGACATAGAAAAAATCATTCATGAATTTTCTGTTATGAAAGTCCGAAAATTTAACTAGGCATTATACATTATATAGTGTTCCCCACTGTTGATGAACACGCATTAGCACAGTTGACATTATGCTTGTAATGGCATTGGTGATACGTTCCTTTAGATGATTTATGTCTCGTATCTTTTCCTGATACACCATGGCCTTCAAGTGCCCCCAAAGATAGAAATCAAGGGGGGTGAGATCTGGGGATCTGGGAGGCCACTCCACAGGACCACGCCGACCAATCCAAGCATCCGGAAACTGCTGATCCAAATACCGACGCACGTGAAGACCATAATTTAAATTTTCCTATGTATGGAAACTTACGGCCCACCCTGTACAATGACATTAATCCAGGAAGTCTACTGGAAGAAATAAAGCGTTTGCGCAGACATTTGCTCAGTTTCGAAAGTATAAGCGTCGACGATGATCCAAAGAACTGGGATATGTTAAAACTACTTCAGTGGATCGTTAAATGGGATCTAGTGGAATCTTTGCCTCATATAACAATTGCCTTCCGGATCTGTCTAACTACATGCATGTCCGTGGCAAGTTGCGAACGAAGTTTCTCGAAACTGAAACTTATAAAAACTTACCTCAGGTCAACTATAAGTCAATCTAGACTGAGCAATTTGGCGATTATTTCAATTGAACGCGAAGTTGCAGAGACAATGGACATAGAAAAAATCATTCATGAATTTTCTGTTATGAAAGTCCGAAAATTTAACTAGGCATTATACATTATATAGTTATTGCTAAAATTATGTACTAGTGTATTATGTATGGTACATTATGTAGTTTGTTAAAATTGAAGTTGCTTTATTTAAGTTTTTCTTCCAATAAAAGTTTTGTTTAGAAGTGTATTTTTGTAAAGGAATTGTTTTTAAAATTGAAAATTGTTGCAGGGGGGGAGGGGCATTGGCATTTTCGCCCCGAGTGGCAAAAAGTATTGGTATGCCTCCGCATCCTCCTAGATTGCATAAGACAAAAAAGAAAATGCTCTGGCAATTATCACACTCCCAAACAAATTTTAAAGTTTGTGGCTTACACTGGTAGGCCATTTTATCATACATGATTGACTGCTACCTTAAAACCTAAGCCTGACTGCCTCAATTATCAAGCTGCCTTTTCCCATAAAAAATAAGAATATAAAAAACATGTTAATCATGTTTCAAACTGTACTGAGGTGGTTTGGCCATATATTGCAAAACTACACAGTTTATTAGAATGGCATGTAAAAGCAAGGATATTTTATGGCAGTTCTGCAAGGTAGACTGAAATTTTAAGAGAGTTCTTTGGTATGAAAAGTTTGAAAACCACTGAGTTAAACTAACCTAACTTCTGTTTTTTAAAGACAAAATGATAAATTGATTGCTAAACTAGAAATTTATACTTATTGGAAATCAGCTGCCAATTTGTTTTCTCTGTGCCCAGAATTAAAAAAAATGGCTGGATGGGATCATCAGCTGACCAGGCAGTTAACCATCATTTTTGAGATGGACGAAGCTACTTCTTTTTACTTCATTTACAAATTATTTGCAAGTGTCAGTGTACCTCTAAATAATTTAAGTAAAGTATGTATAGAATGTGTACTGGAGCGACTTATTTTACCAAAATGTAAAAATACTGTATGATAATGAATTGGGTTAAGATTCGGTAGAACACATCCATCAAACTCAATACTGATATTTATACAGCGAGATAGAGCAAAAAAAAAAAAAAAAAAAAAAAGAATAATTTATTCTATACTAATTTTGGCAGAAATTCCTATTTATCAAGATATTTATTTTCAAAATTATTAAATTTTGGTGCCATTATTCATTAGTCAAACCATCTTGTCCTGTGATGTATGCAGTCATGTTATTATCATTAGCCAATCAGCTGCTGCTCCATTGTCATGTGATACTCCCGCGTAGGTCCAGCAGCTGAAATTTGAATTCAACAGTCACTTTAGAATGGCTGTCTGTGGTGGAAGCTCCAAGTCTGAGTGGGATGTCATTTAAGCCTAGGTTACGTTAGGGGTACTACTTACCTTTCCAGGTCCCAAATTCATTATGGGGTACCCATGCTCAATTAGGTTAATTGAATGCTGGGTTAGGTCAACTGTATGCCCTTGACAAGTGGTTAGGTTGTGTTATTTTTGTTAGTTTTAATGAAAATATCACGACTTAACCTAACCACTTGTCAAGGGCATAACAGTTCACCTAACTGGACATTCAACCTTTGTGGTATCCAATGCCATAAGGGGTTAATATTGGATTTTACTCTGTTACAAGCAGTTAAACAAGTACTATATATTGAATTGCCATTAAAAACTGACTAAAAAAATATATATCTTATCTTGTGCAAATTTGTTCAAATGAACTTTTTTTTAATAAAATATATTTCCTGTTTTGGTTATAATGCACTTTTTTCATAAAATATTTTTCCTGATTTGGCTATTTTTTGACATTTATGATATGTACAGTATGTATACACTCTTTTGGTCAATTTGTCACTTTTTTCTTATTTCTGGCTACTGTTTCAAGTTCTTGCTAGTTTTTTTATTCTAATTAGATTCAGTTTGGTGGTGTTTGCGATAGAATTATGACATGCCAGTGCCTAATAGGAAAAGATCAGAAGATATTTAGGTGAAATAACCAATATTAACCTGTTAGTTATTTGAATGCCCAGTGAGGTTAATTGAATGCCCAGTTAGGTCAACTATGCACCCTTGATGATTAGTTAGGTTATGATATTTTCGTTAGTTTAAACAAAAATGATGAACAAATTTTTCTAGTCAATTTTGAGTTGTTTTGCACAAATGGGATATCCATTTCCTATGAAAATGTGTAGTTTTTGAGATAGCTTCGCCTAAAGATAGGTGAAGATATCTCGAAGACTATGCATTTACACAGGAAACAGACATCACATTTGTGCAAAACAAATCAAAATCGACCAAAAAAATTTGTTCTCGTCAAAAAACCTGACTGGGAGTAATAACCAATTTTGGTATTTCTTTACTATTACACCAGTCTCTGGTAGAAAGTTTTAAAAGCTGGTTTTCAATGTTAAAGACATGACTTAAATATGGGTATAAAAATAGGTTAAGTTAGGTAAAAAAGGGTAGAAAGTTTTAAAAGCTTTAAGCTTCAATAACTCTAACAAATCATTTGCGATAGAAATGAGTATCATTTTTTAATTCAGCACATTGAAAACCAGCTTTTAAAACTTTCTACCAGAGACTGGTGTAATAGTAAATATTTGGTACTTGTGGGTTATCTGTCACCACTTTTTAATATTTTTTTATTTATTTATTTTTATATATTAAGAGAAGAGGATTCTTTATACTGTACGGCATTGACGATTGGTTAGGTTAAGTCGTGCTAGTTTGGTTAAATAAAAAACTTTTTAATATTTTTTTTATTTAGTTATTTTTATATATTAAGAGAAGAGGATTCTTTATACTGTACGGCATTGACAATTGGTTAGGTTAAGTGTGCTAGTTTGGTTAAATAAAATGGTATTTAACCAAACTAGCACGACTTAACCTAACCAATCGTCAATGCCGTACAGTATAAAGAATCCTCTTCTCTTAATATATAAAAATAAATAAATAAAAAAAATATTAAAAAGTGGCGACAGATAACCCACAAGTACCAAATATTTACTCCAATTTTACCCCATAAGTGATTATACCCAGAAAGGTAAGGTTGGGTCATTGTCGGGATCCAGAATGGAAAGTAGTACCAGGTTTGGTTAGGTTACTTTTGCCATGAATATTACTGATGAAAATAGGTTTTTCGGTATTAGTTACTTTTCAGCCCAGAATGTTTCCCAACAATTTTGAGGGATTCTACATTAATGTCTCAACAGGTACAAAACATTTATCAATAACATTTCCATCGCAAATGTTTAGTTTACGAGATAGTTATTTTGTTGAAAAAAAATTTTTTTGAAGGGGCATTCTATCGCTGCCATAACAGGTGGTGGCACCATCTAGCGATGAACTATGTAAACATTTTTGAGGTAGCCAATCACAGGCCTCTATTTCATCACGTGACCTAATCCAGCAAATCACCGACCAATCTGCTTCCTCCTTCATCTCCTGTTTTCAGTTCAAATTCAGAATCGACATGGCTATCCAGTGTAACCAGTGCCCTCCCGTTCCAGCTCGCATTTTCACACTTTGTTTTGAAAATAACGAAGCAAGCCTCAATTTTCTTCGCTCGCATGGTGTTCTCCCTTTAAATGTAGTGTAAGACCAATAAGGTAATTTTTACATGGTTATCTTTGGTTAGGTTAGGTTTTCCATGAAACCTAGGTTTTTCCCATGGTTTTTGATGTGTTTCATGACATTCTTACCTTCATTTTCATTGGAAATGACGAGTTTTTCACCCCCCAAAAAAATGATTCCCAACAGGTTCTCCAATATTGATGGGGTAGGGGATGGGCTATATCTTAACAACTGGTCATTCCCAACAGAAATGAAGGTCAGATTCGCATAAATCATATCAAAAACCATGAGAAAAACCTAGGTTTCAAGGGAAATAGCAGTCTGGGCTGAAAAGTAACAATTACTGGTTTTTCTGGTGTATTTCATGCTGTTTCAATTGATTCTGGCCTTTTAAGCCCACAATTCCCCTCTTCTTCAAAGCCCTGGGGAGGAGGTTATCTCCATAATGGTGCATTTGCGCCAAAATAAGGGTCAGATTCAATTGAAACAGCATGAAATACACCAGGAAAACCTATTTTTGTAATGGTTCAGAATACGGGTGCCACTTAAGCAAAATTTCAAAAAATACCATAGAGACAAAGTTGTTTCTCTCATTAAAATACGTTGATTGCATGTGTCGCATAGTCAAAAAAATGAAGTTAGAAAATTACAAAAAAATATATAGAGCTACTTCAGTGCTTTTCAGTGCTTTTTGGGTATGAATCTAGGAAATTTTGAGTTGGCAACCCTACTATCGTTCATTCACTTCAGTTTGAAAATGGCTTCAGTCTGTGATGGCTGTGCAGTGATGCTAGTAGAGCTCGCAGCCGTGTTGGAGGATCGGACAAAACTAATTAAATTACTTGCGGACCACAAATTAATAATCGCCACTGATCTTTATCCACCACACTAAGGTAAGCTTAAAATCATAAGGGGGTCAAGGGGGGTGCAGCCCCCCTCATTAACTTAGGTTAGGTTAATTACTTATTTGCACATTTTTATGCATCCTCTAGTACTATTTGATGTGTAAAAAATGTTTGGAATAAATACATCTGGTAATGTAAATAAGTACCGTGTTTTTTCCTCCAAAACATGCTAAAACCATTGGTTTCCTGTTGTTTAGGATAAATCTGACCATCGCTATTACAGTAAATTATTGCTTGTGCTGTGTTCCTCCACCCAAAACCTCCAGTTCCCATGGTGGTCCCACCAGATTGTAGGAGGGGTTAGGGGGATGAAATCACTTTAAGCAATAATTTACTATAATGGCAATGGTCACATTTATCCTAAACAACAGGAAACCAACAATTTTAGCAAGTTTTGGTAGAAAAAAACAAAAATTGAGGTGAACCGTTACCCCTATTTTTATCACTAGTTTGGGTGGATGTGTTCTACTGAATCTTTACTATGAATTCATGAGAGAAGATGGTAATGGTTCAGAATATGGGTACCACTTAATTAAGCAAAATTTCAAAAAATACCATAGACACAAAGTTGTTTCTCTCATTAAAATACGTTGATTGCATGTGTCGCATAGTCAAAAAAACAAAGTTAGAAAATTACAAAAAACATATACGTATTTTTGGGTATGAATCTAGGAAATTTTGAGTTGGCAACCCTACTATCGTATCGTATCGTTCATTCACTTCAGTTTGAAAATGGCTTCGGTCTGTGACTAATGTGAGGTGACGCTAGTAGAGCTTGCATGGTGTTCTCCCTTTAAATGTAGTGTGTCCAATTTGTATAATTTAGGTCTCGGGGGGGGGGGGGGGGGGGGGGGGTCAGAGCCCCCGTAAAGATCACACATCACAAATTGATCAGTATAGGGTTTTATATTTTTTAGGTTAGTTAGGTTAGGGGTTAGGTTTTCCATGAAACCTAGGTTTTTCTCATGGTTTTTGATGTTTCATGACACGTGTTTTTTCCTCCAAAACATGCTAAAACCATTGGTTTCCTGTTGTTTAGGATTAATCAGGTATTAGTATGAGTAGTTTTGGTGGAAGTCCAGACAAGAATTACCATATGCTCAAAGTGGGAATGCGTGAAGTCTGGTGGTGATTGGACGTGTTGGCTGTGCTCTAGCGAATTGACTTTTGCGCTTCTTTATTAATATTATTACCTTTCCTGCGCGTTGGTAACAAGTGAGGTGTTGAAAATTTTTTCCAGGGCTGCAGTTGAGATTGATCCTGCATTTTGGAATTGTTTTTTGACTGGTATAAGATCACTCTGGTGTTACCTGTACTTGTTTGTACAGGCCTTGCTTAGCTTATTCTGATAGCCTAGCCTAACCACAAGGTAAGACTCCCACTTGACCTAACCTGAGTAACTATTTTGATATAACTTGATAGTATCAAAGTTGGTGAGTCAAAAAATTTTTAAGCCTAGGACCTAACTTAGGAACATAGCCTACCCTACAAAAATGGGTTTTGACAGTGACTGTAGAGTTTGTAAAAAGGAAGTTAAGAGTAAAGATAGAGCTATTGCATGTGATAGCTGTGATGACTGGTATCACGTAAGCTGCAAAGGCCTTACAAATGATATATATAAAGGTATAAATGCTGCTTCTAAGCTTAATGTCAACTTGATGTGGTTTTGTGACAAGTGTAGTACTGTAATAAAAAATTTTAATAAGTCCAGAGGGTCTATTAGTGAGGGAGAGGCCAGACCAACTTATAGAGATACTGCAGTTGAGCCTAAATCTAGTGAAGTAGCAGTTCAAGTAAACTTAAATGTCCCTATACCTCATAGTGAGCCCAGGCCTAGATATCCTCAGACAATTCCTGAAAATGATGAGTGGACTAAACCTAGGAAAACCTGGAAAGCTAGAATTCAAGAGCCAAGGAAAAGTGTCCTTATAGAACTAACCAATCAGTTTCATACTTTCTCGCTGGTCCAGGATCAAGATGAGAAAGCTGAAGAAAGTAGGCCTATAAAACAAAATGTTAGCAATAATAATCCAGACTCGTATAAACCCAGGCACTCTAAAGCTATAGGTGTGTTTGAACCAGCATCCATTATAGGTGACTCTCAAGTGAGGGGCCTAGGATCTAAATTACCTAGAGGTAGCATAGCTTACTGTTATCCAGGTGCAGGGATAAATAGAATTAGTAATAAAATTATAGAAAAAGGATCTGGTATTGACCTAACTGTACCAAAGAATATGGTTATACATGTAGGTGGAAATGATATAAAGGGTAAGCACTCCGAAGAAATCATGGAGTCATATAAACAGCTATTAACAAAGTTAAAGGAACGGAGACCTAACCTTAAAACATCTATCACAGGTATAATTCCCAGGATACATGAGAATAATAAGTGGTACTCACAAGCATTATATATAAATAGTAGGCTTAAGACACTATGTCAGAGCATGGAAATTACATATATCGAACTGTGGAATAAATTTTACAAAAAAAGAGTTCTATAACAGAGATGGAATTCACCTTAATAGTAAAGGAACTGATTTACTATCAAAGATTGTATCATATAATTGACTAAAAACTAAAGGAATAGGCCAAATTAGTACAAATACCAATACTCTTGATAACAATAAACTAATAAAAAATATAATCAAAACTCAAAAGAAAAAGGTCAACAAAGAAAGTAAAAGAGATGCAAATAATATACCATCACAGAACAAGAACCAGACTAAATTACAAGCAAAATATTCCAAGGGTTCTTTGTCATTTTTCTATGTAAATGCAAGAAGTATCCGAGATAAAATAAATGAATTCAAGGCATACATAGGTATTGAAAATCCTGATGTTATGATTGTCACTGAAACTTGGACAAAATTCAGTACGATACCAAATAGTCTATTTAGTGAAAGAGATAATACCATTACTTATGAAATTGATGGCTATGAACTTTTTTATTATGAACGTAAATATTCAGAGGGTGGCGGAGTATTTATTTATGCCAAGACAAATCTGAATCCAGTTGAAGTTACCTCCGTTAAAGAGGAAATAGTTGAATCTGTATGGATAGATATTGGGCATAAAAATGCCAGGAAAATCAGGATAGGGGTATTTATAGACCACCTGAGGGATGTTCAGTTGGAGGAATCCCCAAAAGTAGAGAAGAAAATAAGTATGTAGAAAATCAACTTATTGATGAAATAAATAAAGCAATGACAAGCAATATTATTATTGTTGGAGATTTCAATTATAGGCATATAGACTGGGAAATATTACAAACACCAGAAAGTAATGAGAGATTCTTAGACTGTATAATTGAGAATGGTTTAACCCAGTTAGTAAAGGAGCCAACCAGGGCCGATGCCATTCTAGATTTAATTCTAACAAATAATCCAGATACCTTGGTTTCAGAAACACTAGGTTCAGGTGATCATTGTATCCTTCGGTTTAATATTATTTGTAATTCAAGACCTAGTGAAAATAAAGTAGAAGTTCTAGATTTTAAAAGAGGAAATATAAATGGACTAGTAAATGATCTGTGTCTAATAAATTGGACAGATATTCTACAGCCTGAACAGACAGTAACTAGTATGTGGGAAAAATTTAAAAGTATAATAATGAACATACAAAGGAAGCATATCCCACAGTGTAAAATCAGAACTGGAAAAAATAAAAAACAACCTTGGATAAACTGCAATGTAAAAAGAGCAATCAGAGAAAAAACAAAAGCATTTCATAAATTCAAAAGAACTAAAAATGGCACAGACTCCGAAATATATAAAAGTAAAAGAAGCATTTGCAAGAAAGTAATCAGAGATAGCAAACGAGACCTGGAAAAAAGCCTAGCCAAGAATTCAAAAAACAATCCTAAGAAGTTTTTCAGTCACTTCAATTTGAAAAGTAGAGTGAAAAAGAAAATTGGCCCCCTCCATATAGATGATAAAACTATAGATGATGATCTTGAAATAACTGAAGAACTAAACAAATACTTCTCATCAGTATTCACAAATGAAAATTTAAATAATATTCCTGATCTTATACTACCAGGACAAGATAGAGAAATAAATGAATTAAGGGTAACAAAACTAGATATCTTAAAAGCAATAGATAAATTAAAAATGGAAAAATCTCCAGGGCCAGATGAAATGCATCCAATAGTCATAAAAGCTGCCAAAAAGAATATAGCACAGGCACTAGAAATTATTTTTAATAAATCATTGATATGTACTGAAATTCCAGAGGATTGGAAGAAAGCAAATGTGGCTCCAATCTTTAAAAAAGGAAATAGAAACTTGGCAAAAAACTACAGACCCATCAGCCTCACCTCCATTATTTGCAAATTACTCGAAAGTATCATTAGAGGTAAAGTTACTGAGTTCCTTGAAGAGTGCAACCTTATAAATGATAGCCAGCATGGCTTTCGAAATGGAAGGTCCTGTCTAACCAACTTGATTGAATTTTATGATGGAGTCCTATTGCATTTGGACAATAAAGAGCCAGTAGATATAGTATACTTAGATTTTGCAAAGGCATTTGATACTGTTCCTCATGCAAGATTGTTGGTAAAAGTTAGAGCCCATGGTATAAGAGGTCATATAGCTGATTGGATAGAAGAATGGCTGAGAAATAGAAAACAGAGAGTTCATCTAAATGGAAATAAGTCTACTTGGAGACCCGTATTGAGCGGAGTCCCACAGGGGTCTGTTCTGGGACCTCTGCTTTTTGTTGTCTATATAAATGATCTAGAGAAGGGCCTATCATGTAAAACCTCAAAATTTGCTGATGATACAAAATTAGGCCATAATGTTAAGTCAGTAGCAGGAGCAATGACAATACAAAAAGACTTAGACAGAGTAACAGCCTGGGCAGATAAGTGGGAGATGAAATTTAATGTTGATAAGTGCAAGGTTATGCATATTGGGCCAAAAAATCCAGAATTTGAATACAATATGAATGGAATTTGGATTAAAAATGATGATAAAGAGAAAGACTTGGGTGTCACTGTGACAAATGAACTTAAACCCTCAAATCACTGTATGGTAATCAGAAATAAAGCAAATGCTAGACTCAATCTCATGCAGACACACATTGAATACAAATCACCCAATATTATAAAGCAACTATACATTTCATATGTGAGACCCCTCCTCGAATACTGCATTCAATTTAATAGTCCCTATTTGATACAAGATATTGAAAAACTGGAAAAAGTACAGAAACGAGCAACAAGAATGATCCCATCTCTAAGACAATTGACATATAAGGAAAGACTGGCGTATCTAAGCATGTTCTCATTAAAAAGGAGGAGGTTAAGGGGTGATATGATAGAGGTGTATAAAATGATAAAAGGGTTGGATAAGATAGATTTTGAGTCTCTTTTCATTAAAGATCACAATAATCAGACTAGAGGTCATAGTATGAAATTATTTAAGCCAAGATGTAGAACAAATTTAAGAAAACATAGTTTTACAAACAGAGTAATTAAGTTTTGGAACAGTCTGACAGAAGAAGTGGTGACTTCAGATACGCTTGATTCTTTCAAAAGAAGGTTGGATAGTTTGATGTCTGCAAGGGACATCTGGTGATGGTGTTTAAGCCCATTTTTATTGCATGAATGGTACTAGTTTATTTCATATATATTATGTGCATTTGGGTGATAGATCCCACAGCTCAACACAGGTGTTGTGGGATATAGGGAGGCAGCATCTTGGGTTAGGGGATACTCTCTGTCCTTACACACCCTATTTAAAGAGATTCCTCTGCCGAGCGGTGCCCCCCATAGTACTGTGAGGTATTGAAAAACTCATGATCTTCACTTGCCCCACAAACACCTTTAAATGGGAGACCCAAAATGGGTGCACACACATTTCTACATTACTGTACAGTCTTTACAGCCACACCTACACTTTTCTTCTTAAGTATATATATTGTAATGTACAGGGCTATTCAAAGTGATTCATCCGATTTCAACTGAGAATACTTCCGTACCTATCAACCGTGCATCAACTGGGCATACACCACATGAAAGAGGAAATCTCCAAGTTTTACAAGATCACCGCGAGAGGGCTCCAAAGTCATGCCGTGGCCTAGCCTAGCAACAAACAGTCAGTGTGAAAATGGCGTCCACACAGCAGAAGGCATTTTGTGTGTTGCAGTTTTCGAGCTGTAAATCAGTAGTCACAGTGCAGCGTGAGTTTCGTCGATGTTACAGAACAGATCCACCGGGTGCTCAGAGCATCCGTCGGTGGTATCGGCAGTTCGAGGAAACATCCGCAGTTACTGCCGTAGAGTCAGTGACAATGGACATGCTGGAGCGAGTATGGGAGGAATTCGACTATCGTGTCGACGTTGCTCGTGTAACTAGGGGAAGTCACATAGAGCATTTATGAGGTGAGACAAAATTTGGACAGTTTTTCTTTTGGTTGATGTATCACAAATCACTCTGTATTTGTAACATTAAAAAATATTCTCATTTGAAATCAGGTGAATCATTTTGAATAGCCCTGTATATGGATGTAAATTGTGACTTGGTCCGCAATTGATGTGGACCGTGACTTATTTTTGGTTGGCATGGTCCTGGTATTGATGGGTACCATAATGAAATTGACTGGATTCTTTGGATCTGATATATTTGCATGTCAGTTATAAATAGATATAGTGTGTAACATATTTGTGGATAGTAGCCTATTATGACTTTGATCCTCTGGATCCAGAGATTCTATCTTTAGTTTTAAATTGATACTTAATTAGTTTGGTAAAAATTGGTTATTGCCAATGTACAGGTAGTTTTTACATAGTGGAGCCACCTCGATGGGCCGAAGTGGCCCCTAGTGTGCCCACTATAAAAATTTCGGTAATTATTCGTTTTAGTGCTTTTTCTCCTTTCTGAACCAAAACACATTTTTCTGATATTTTTTTGGAGTGATTTGTTCAAATCTGAACTTCGTTTCTTTGGGAAATGAGCCATTTTTGAGAAATTTTAAAATTGAAAATTTCTCAAAAATGGCTCATTTCCCAAAGAAACGAAGTTCAGATTTGAGCAAATCACACCAAAAAATATCAGAAAAATATGTTTTGGTTCAGACCTAACCTAACCTAACCTAACCCGCGTTTTTTCGCAATTTCTTACCTTAAATAGCACCATTGGGGTGTTTATACAAATCCACAGTGACCAACATGAATTTGTGGAGACGTTGTTGAGAGGGATATTCACGGTTAAACAAGTATCATGCAAGATACTTTGAATAGGATTGGGTTTTGTTGCCAGACCATAATATCCAGCTCTTCACGTCTTTCCAACAACGCTCAATATTTTGAATGTGAACGGTGTCTTCCATGAACCGCTGTGAATGGTTGACTGTCCGGTGAATGTAGCCTAGATTTCCGAGTTGAGAATACGCACGCCACTCGTCAAAATAGATTGTAGTCCCAGGCCTAATATGTTGCTGGATCAGGCGAACAAGAGTTGTTGCGTCTCTCTGAGGAACCGCAAACAACAGTAGTTTATTGGAACTGCGTTCCAAGATACCAAAAACCCAGGCAATCACAACCTCCACAAACCATAATGAAAACCAGACTGAAAAAGCATTCCTGAATGAGTATGCATTATGAGAGATTCAAAATGTACGTCTCTGATTGGTCGGATGTCACGTGAAACAAAAACCAGATTTAATTGGCTGATTTGACCTATGTTTCCTAATTTTGCCACAAGATGTCTCCCCATAAAACTGGAGACGGCGAGGTTCGTTAAAATTTTAACAGCGTTAAGAGCTAAATACTTGGTCAATGGCCTATAATGGCTGCTTTTTAAGTCTAAATTTTTTTTTTTTTTCCCATAAAAAATAATTATTACATTTCCTTGATTTTTATCAGTTTCCCTGAGATTTCAAGGTGTCCTGAATACAAATTTATATGTTAAATTGTCATAGAATGTCTCCTCCTATCGAAAATGAACAAAGCATTAAAACAAATATTAACCAAAATTTCTTATGTTCTTATTGCTTATGCTGTGTTCCCCACCCAAAACCCCCGGTTCCCACGGTGGTCCCCCCAGATTGTAGGAGGGGTTGGGGGAGGTGAAATAACTTCAAGCAATAATTTACTGGGTTAATATTCATTTTTTGACCCAGTCACACCCAGCTATAACAGCAATATATATTGAATAACCAATCAAAGCTGAATAAGAAAATATATGGTACTTGTGGGTTATCTGTCGCCACTTTTTAATATTTTTTTATTTATTTATTTTTATATATTAAGAGAAGAGGATTCTTTATACTGTACGGCATTGACGATTGGTTAGGTTAAGTCGTGCTAGTTTGGTTAAATAAAAACTTTTTAATATTTTTTTTATTTAGTTATTTTTATATATTAAGAGAAGAGGATTCTTTATACTGTATGGCATTGACGATTGGTTAGGTTAAGTCGTGCTAGTTTGGTTAAATAAAACGGTATTTAACCAAACTAGCACGACTTAACCTAACCAATCATCAATGCCGTACAGTATAAAGAATCCTCTTCTCTTAATATATAAAAATAAATAAATAAAAAAATATTAAAAAGTGGCAACAGATAACCCACAAGTACCAAATATATATATTATTATCTTGTGCAAATTTGTATAAAATGTACTTTTTTTTAAAAATATCTTCTACTTTCTAATATGTATGTATATAAATTTTGGTTGGTTTGTTTATTTGGGCTACCTTTTTTAGAGATTTTTCTTTGCTTTTTTTTGGCTACTTGGCTTTTTTTGGCTACTTTTTCTTGCTTTGGCTACTTCTTTCTGTTTCTGGTTAGTGTGGTGGTTTTCGTTCTACTGGTATGACGTGTGAATCTTGTGAAGTTGATTTCGAGGACCTAATCCGCCTTGTTGGCCTCGATGAAAATAAAAGTTAAGGTTTTTTCCAATCACGGCATAATTCCAACATCCGTGATTTGCCCTAAATGTAATACTACCTATATTTTAAGACAAGACTCGAAGGTGTTTAGGTGCCATAAAAAAAATGGAAGGATGTGAAATCATGGGTTTTACGTACTGGGAATAGACGTCCTCATTACCGGAAATATTTCGCACGATACTTATTCCTGGCAGAACATCCTGACGATTCTACAGTTCTGCATCACTTCCTTACTGCAATTGCAGAACTATATCCTCCAAAATAAGGTGACTGGTTAGGTTAGGTGGTTAGGCTGTTAGGTTAGGCTAAGTTAGATTAGGTTGTTAGGTTAGGTTGTGTTTAGCACGAATGCAAACTTTTCTGGTTGATTTTGGTGTTTTGCATGAATCTGCCATCCGTTTCCTGTGCAAATGCGATTTTCGAGATGACGATATCTCGAAAACTACGCATTTGCACAGGAAACGGATGGCAGATTCGTGCAGAGCACCTCCAAATTGACCAGAAACGTTTGCTCTCATTATAAAAAGAGACTGGGTCAATAAACGAATAATTACCATTTACTGTAATGGCGATGGTCACATTCATCCTAAATAACAGGAAACCAATGGTTTTAGCATGTTTTGGTGGAAAAAACAAAAATTGAGGTGGCGCCCCTATTCTGAACCGTTACCCCTATTCTCATCACTAGTTTGGGTGGATATGTTCTACTGAATTTTTACTCTGAATTGATAAGAGAAGATATTAAAGTTGGTGGTAACGATACTCAATTGAGTATCGCTGAATAGGACGAAAGAAATTTCGTTCGGATGACTGTCCAACCATGTAACCATTTGTTCAACCTGTCGTTGACTGTACACACTTACAAGAAAGAACAATTTACTCTTGGTGAATATGGCAAACAAACTTCATTGTCTTCAGATGAATTGTCTTTCGAAATACGCGAATTTGCATCGACACTAATTACACAATAAAAAACAAATAATACACTGCAAAACTTCATTCGCAGTCTCAAAATATTAAATTTCAAAGGAACTGCCGTTTGATCCATGTTCTACAATGCATCACGAGAGATTTGTTTATCATTTGTACCAGCATAGTCGATATACTGTTTATATTATATATATATATATATTCGTTCTCCCTCCTCATCTTGTGCGGAAAGTTCTTCTATACAAGCGTCGTTCTTTACATTAATTATACTGTGTGTTGTTTGCAGTTAATATAATATATATATATATATATATATATATATATATATATATATATATATATCGTAAAGAACGACGCTTGTATAGGAGATATTCCGCGCAAGACGAGAGAGAGAGAACGAAACAAATGAAAAAATGAGGTAACCACCTGGGAATCGAACCCGGGATCTTCCGATTGCCGGTCAGACGCGATACCATTACACCATGGACCTCACTCTTCCAAATGCCGTAATTCTTCTACATACTCGCAGAAACCAATGCCCCAAGGGGGCACCTCCCGCATGCCGTAACATTATATACATTCAACTGCAAAGAACACGCAGTATAAATAACGTAAAGAACGACGCTTGTATAGGAGATATTCCGCGCAAGACGAGAGAGAGAGAACGAAACAAATGAAAAAATGAGGTTACCACCTGGGAATCGAACCCGGGATCTTCCGATTGCCGGTCAGACGCGATACCATTACACCATGGACCTCACTCTTCCAAATGCCGTAATTCTTCTACATACTCGCAGAAACCAATGCCCCAAGGGGGCACCTCCCGCATGCCGTAACATTATATACATTCTCTCTCTCGTCTTGCGCGGAATATCTCCTATACAAGCGTCGTTCTTTACGTTATTTATACTGCGTGTTCTTTGCAGTTGAATGTATATAATGTTACGGCATGCGGGAGGTGCCCCCTTGGGGCATTGGTTTCTGCGAGTATGTAGAAGAATTACGGCATTTGGAAGAGTGAGGTCCATGGTGTAATGGTATCGCGTCTGACCGGCAATCGGAAGATACCGGGTTCGATTTCCAGGTGGTTACCTCATTTTTTCATTTGTTTCGTTCTCTCTCTCTCGTCTTGCGCGGAATATCTCCTATACAAGCGTCGTTCTTTACGTTATTTATACTGCGTGTTCTTTGCAGTTGAAAGTGTATATATATATATATATATATATATATTATATATATATATATATATATATATATATATATATATATATGTAAAGAACGACGCTTGTGTAGAAGAACGTTCTGCACAAGATGAGGAGGAAGAACGAACAAATGAAAAAATGAGGTTACCACACGGGAATCGAACCCGGGATCTTCCGATTGCCGGTCAGATATGCTATCCACTACACCATGGGCCTCGATTAATCAAATGTCGTAATTCTCCTACATACTTGCAGAAACCAATTTCACAATTAAACACGTGAAATGAATTAATGATGCCAACCCACAAGGAAAAAGAAAAATGATTCCAAGACCTTTCGCATATTCAGAAGTACACCTCGTCACCTTGACGAGGTGTACTTCTGAATACACGAAAGGCCTTGGAATCATTTTTCTTTTTCCTTGTGGGTTTACTTCATACAAGGGCGTGTCGGTTGCTCTAAAATAGTGGTGCGGGGGACACTTCGCCTTCAAATAGCGAATCAAACAATACTCTGAGTAGCTGTTGCGTGTAATAGCAATGTAATAGCAATATTATAAATTATTGTCATGAACACCAGTGTATATTTATCTTGGATGAATTTAGCAGTCAATTTGCATTTTAACAATTGCACGCAGCATTTGTGTGTTCTTGGGAGAAATGATAATTTGGGCTGGCGAAATTTGTCTATAGAAAAATATCCATATGTGTGATATTATGTTACATGAAAGGTTAAATATTATAAATAGTTTGTATTGCGTTTCTTATTTCTGAAAAAAAAAAAAAATTTAAATAAAGAAAGATAAAATGATTAAATACAACTGAGTTTTTTCAACATGCTGAGAAAAATACAAAAAACGGGTAAATGGTGAATTTCGCCAGTCTCAATATACATGCAACCCATGTCACTGCTAATAATTCTGCCAATATTAATGTTCTCGTTCTATTTTTTCAGATTTGAAGAGAGGAGACGATAACAATAATAATTATCAATCAAAATGCCTTGGACAAAGGAGGAAAATTTTTTTTGCGTCACTACTTATTTGGAGACGAAATCATTCAAAACTGTGCAAGCGAAATTTCGCAGGAAGTTCAACTTCAACAATTATCCCCAGAAAAGCCAAATTTATCGTTGGGCACACAATTTCAAGCCACAGGATCAGTAAACAATCTCAACAAGAAAGCAGAAACACCCAGATCTGGCAGGAAGGTGACTGCAAGATCTCCTGACAATGTGAATGCGGTGAGAGATTCTGTCGGAAGGAGTCCGAAAAAGTCAATCCGAAGACGTTGCCAAGATCTGGGTCTTTCACGTGCGTCAGTGCAAAGAATCTTGATCAAGGATCTTCAGCTGTACCCATACAGGATCCAGATCAAGCATAAACTCACACCAGCTGA
This sequence comes from Bathynomus jamesi, assembly GCA_023014485.1. Taxonomy (NCBI): domain Eukaryota; kingdom Metazoa; phylum Arthropoda; class Malacostraca; order Isopoda; family Cirolanidae; genus Bathynomus; species Bathynomus jamesi. The sequence goes on along the minus strand of JAJOZX010001750.1, from coordinate 752,936 downwards.
CATGGCAAAACGTGTTGTGATGTGCCGGTGGTTCGAGAACAAGATCGAAGAGGATCCTGACTTTCTTGATGATGTTTGGTTCAGCGACGAAGCACACTTCTTGCTCAGTGGGTATGTCAATAGCAAGAACAATGTGTTCTGGGGCACACAAGCCCCAGACGAGGTGCTTCAGAGGCCCTTGCACTCTGTGCAGGGTGTCAGGGTGATTGACAACTTCGCTCGTCGGCTTCAAGTGTGTCTGCAGCGCAACGGCGGTCATTTGGAACATGTGCTCTAATAAATGTATCCTTTGATCTAGAGACCTCAAATCTTCAGTTTTTAATTGTGTCTCAAAATAGATGGAACCCATTGACATGATAATAATTTATTACTCAGAAAATAAACTCCAAAAAAGATTAATTTCCTGGAAGCTGATATGATAACAATTAAAAACTGAAGATTTGAGGTCTCTAGATCAAAGGATACATTTATTAGAGCACATGTTCCAAATGACCGCCGTTGCGCTGCAGACACACTTGAAGCCGACGAGCGAAGTTGTCAATCACCCTGACACCCTGCACAGAGTGCAAGGGCCTCTGAAGCACCTCGTCTGGGGCTTGTGTGCCCCAGAACACATTGTTCTTGCTATTGACATACCCACTGAGCAAGAAGTGTGCTTCGTCGCTGAACCAAACATCATCAAGAAAGTTAGGATCCTCTTCGATCTTGTTCTCGAACCACCGGCACATCACAACACGTTTTGCCATGTCAGCTGGTGTGAGTTTATGCTTGATCTGGATCCTGTATGGGTACAGCTGAAGATCCTTGATCAAGATTCTTTGCACTGACGCACGTGAAAGACCCAGATCTTGGCAACGTCTTCGGATTGACTTTTTCGGACTCCTTCCGACAGAATCTCTCACCGCATTCACATTGTCAGGAGATCTTGCAGTCACCTTCCTGCCAGATCTGGGTGTTTCTGCTTTCTTGTTGAGATTGTTTACTGATCCTGTGGCTTGAAATTGTGTGCCCAACGATAAATTTGGCTTTTCTGGGGATAATTGTTGAAGTTGAACTTCCTGCGAAATTTCGCTTGCACAGTTTTGAATGATTTCGTCTCCAAATAAGTAGTGACGCAAAAAACATTTTCCTCCTTTGTCCAAGGCATTTTGATTGATAATTATTATTGTTATCGTCTCCTCTCTTCAAATCTGAAAAATTAGAACGAGAACATTAATATTGGCAGAATTATTAGCAGTGACATGGGTTGCATGTATATTGAGACACCCTGTATATCAATGTCATAATTCACCATTTACCCGTTTTTTGTATTTTTCTCAGCATGTTGAAAAAACTCAGTTGTATTTAATCATTTTATGTCTTTCTTTATTTAAATTTTTTTTTTTTTGCAGAAATAAGAAACGCAATACAAACTATTTATAATATTTAACCTTTCATGTAACATAATATCACACATATGGATATTTTTCTATAGACAAATTTCGCCAGCCCAAATTATCATTTCTCCCAAGAACACACAAATGCTGCGTGCAATTGTTAAAATGCAAATTGACTGCTAAATTCCTCCAAGATAAATATACACTGGTGTTCATGACAATAATTTATAATATTGCTATTACATTTGCATATGGATATAATACGACATATAACGTCTTATTAGGTGCCATTAATAGTTAGCATTTGTAGCAATTCATCCATGAAAGTGAGGGGGCCATGTCCCCTGCGTCCCTCCCCGCAATCGACGCCATGGCTTCATATATATATATATATATTATATATATATATATATATATATATAATATGTATTTATTTTATTATTAGTAAAGGTTTTCAATTCAGTTCAATTCAATTTTGAATTCATTCAGAACAGATTTAGATAAGAAAGGCAAGGTGCTAAAACTCTGGTAGTTATTCTACGTGAAATGTTTGCTCTTCAGAAATATTTTCTGTACCGATCATTATTTTGTTTTTTCCCTTGTGATCTATATCATAGTCGATATATATACCTCGTACACCTCGTAGTGGTTCCGTGCGTTGGTTTCTCTTCACACTAAGGTCAAGCTGGTGGCCCCGCCTGTAGGCCTGGTTTGATATATATATATATATATATATATATATATATATATATATATATATATATATATATATGGGAATGAACTCAGAATGGTCCCCTGAGTTTTTTATGATACACACAGACAGTGCATGGAACAAGGAACTCTTCTGGGATAATTAAATCCACTATAGTCCGAATAAGTAATGGTAAATGACAAATACCATAGTTTTTCTTTTTCATGATGCTAGCCCGACGTGGGCAACGGGTCACTCGCAAAGAGGTCCCAAATATAGCTTCCGTCACCAGCTATCTGCAAAGCAGACAGGATCCAGCTTTGTGACATGGATCTAGGGTTTAAAGCAGCCTAGCCCTGCTACATTTAGAACCTCAATATAAGCAAAAGATTCGCTGCCTTCACGTCAGATTGAATACACCAAAGAAAAAGGGGTAACTATTATATTTTTAGCCAAAAACCAAAACTTAAACCTCAACTGGCAGAATTGAGCGTCCACTTTTCACGGCACATAACATGTCCGTTTCAAGATGGGAATGAACTCAGAATGGTCCCCTGAGTTTTTTATGATACACACAGACAGTGCATGGAACAAGGAACTCTTCTGGGATAATTAAATCCACTATAGTCCGAATAAGTAATGGTAAATTGGTAAATGACAAATACCATAGTTGTGTGTATCATAAAAAATGCGTTCCTGTGCTTTCGCGTAAAATGAATACCGTGTAAATTGGGGGAACTATAACATATAATTCACTGTGCTAACTACGGGCCCCCAACCCAAAGAAACCCCAAAAATTAAATAAAATAAAATAAAATATAATAATAATAATAATAATAATAATCTGCCCAAAAAAATATAATTAATCTGTAAAAAAATAAAAATTAGTAATAACAAGTAATAAATAAAAAAAATAACACTCACCATTACGTGCGTTTTTTAATATTTTTAAATTTGTTTTATTTATTTATAAAAGAAATAATAATATGTTTGGCCGCGTTAATCCGAAACCGCGCAAATGGGGCGCGTAAATCGGGGGGTTACTATCTCTCTCTCTCTCTCTCTCTCTCTCTCTAATATATATATATATATATATATATATATATATATATATATATATATATATTTATATTGTTAATCAAGAAAGAGAAACCAATTACTGTTTCTAACAATTAATGTTTAAACATTGGCATTTTGAATGGTATCAGATACAGAAATGACAAATTTGTTACAGTTTACAATACGTTTTCGAAAATCCCACCGTCAACCTCAATGCACTGTGCAACTGTTGTGCGAAGATCGCGTGTTGTTCGTCTGAGTTGATCTTGACGTTCCTTTATGCGGGCACCAGCATCCAAAATGCGCGCGAGCAATTCGTTTCGTGTATCCACCTTTCTTTTGTAAACTTGACTTTTCATCCACCCCCACAAACAATAATCTAACGAAGAGAGGTCTGGAGACCTTGGTGGCCATTGAATGGGACCACCGCGGCCGACCCATCGACCAGGGAAAGTTTGATTTAGGTATTGTATCACCAGACGGGTAGAATGTGGAGGAGCTCCGTCATGCTGAAAGTACATACCAGCGCGTGTAGCCAAAGGAACTTTGTCCTGTTAGACGATTTTCTAAAGTAATAGGGCCAATCAGCTGATCATCGATGATACCGCACCCAGAGCTGGGCAATAAATACATTGAATGTATTTAAATACTAAATACTAAATTCATGGGAGAAATGTATTTAAATACTAAATACTAAATACATTTTACGAATGTATTTAGATACTAAATACAAATAATCAATTGTATTTAAATACATTTGTAAATACATTTTAAATACATACAAATTTTAACATATGCATTCACTAATTCATGAGTAACAACAATATAAAATGCTTGATAAAGGATAAAGAAATAGTACAATCTAATTTCCGATTATATATTTCCCTTTTTAGAACAAAACAAAAAAACAAAAGAACTTAGAACTTACGATGTTCAACCAGTGACATATTATACTCATTATATCATTGCAAAATGAGTAACAATTAATGAGTAGATGAGACATAAACGTAAACATAAGACGTAAACATAAACATAAGGCACCTTACGAATTCTCTTTTATTTCACGGTTGCTGCGGATCAAAACCAATCTTTCAAAAGTTTTGTCTGAAAGAGAGTTTCTTTTGGGAGTCAAAGTGATTCCCGCGAATGAGAATATTCGCTCTACCGGTGCCGAAGATGGTAATGTCGTGTTATAGCGGAGGAACAGTCTTTTATGAGAGGATGTTTTCCCAAACTTTTGAAACATGAACCATGCTGTACTACACTGTCAACGCGTCGTACTGTGCTAGTACAGAACGTGTATTAAACCAGTAAAAGTATTTACATTTTTATATTTTGAGTATTTAAATACATTGTATTTAAATACTCATTAAAGTATTTAAATACTATATTTAAATACATGAAAAACAATGTATTTATAAATACAGTTCTAAATACACAAATGTATTTAAATACGTATTTAAATACAAATGTATTTAAATACTGCCCAGCTCTGACCGCACCACACATTGGCAGAGAAGCGATGTTGAAAATTTGTTTCCACAGTGGCATTTGGATTTTCGTCTGACCACCGATGAGAGTTCCGAGTGTTGTTGATACCGTCACGGGTGAAAGTAGCTTCATCGGTGAACAGTATTAATCGAAGCAATCGGCGATTAGCATTTACCCAATGACAAAATTCCAGTTGCATGGCAGCGTCTCCTGGTTGAAGGTGTTGTACACGCTGTACATGATATGGATGCAAGCCTTCCTCACGTAATGTTCGCCATACTCTTGTGTGTGGTACACCGAGACGAAATTCTTCGTGAGCTAGTAGTAGGACTACGCTCTACCAACTGAAGAATGTTTTCCATTTCATCTACATCTTCTTGTCCTTCACGTTCAGATAAAACATGAGCACTAGGAAGTGTACCAATCTCACGCAATGTGTTGAAAACCCTGGTAAACACTCTTCGATCCGGAATTCTGCGGTTCGGAAACCGTCGACGGTATTCTGCAACAGCAGCTGTTGCACTTTCAGCCCAAAAACCGTAGACATACACCCAAAGGTGGGTAGGACCGAGTTCCAAAAGGACCGAACTCCAGGAACTCGGTCCCTTTTAAGGACCGTGAGCGGGAAAGTCGGTCCTTTTCTCAGTGAGGACCGAAATGAGGAGCGACGGTCCATTTTTAAGCAATTCCGGACGGTCCGGTCAGGACGGTCTTTTTTAGTGATTTTAGTGTGTTTAGTGATTATTTGAAGTTCTAAAGAAGATGGATCATTTCCTCCAGAAGACTCAGAAAGAGACTGAGACTGAACTGAAACTTGTTTCAACACCTGAAGGACTTGTTCATCAAATTTAACACGCCTATCCCATCCAGTGCCGCCGTGGAGAGGCTCTTCTCTTTGGGGAAGGACGTCCTGAAGCCGAAAAGGTCAGGGCTCAGTGACAGCCATTTTGAAATGCTAGTCTTCTTGAAGGGAAACTCAAGCATTTAACTTAATAACTTTTTTTCATCATTTATGTATTGTATTAATGATAATTTACGTTAATAAAATTAAAGATTTCCGGTGTCTTTAATTTCATTTTTAATTTTAATCAAATTTTTCACTTATATTATATATAAGGACCGAGGACCGAGTCGTTCCTTCCTATCTTCAGAAAGGACCGTGACCGGGACCGTCGGTCCAGTTTGAGGCAAGGACCGGGACCGTCGGTCCTTTATGAGGCCCGGGTGCCCACCTTTGCATACACCATATCTGCATATTCGGCATGTGTGAAGGTGTGTGGCATTCTTAATACTGCTTCAAACACCAAACAATGTCACTCGCAACAGTCAGCTTTCGATTGGCTTATGTTACATGCTTACATTACAGCTTACATGGTTGAAGGTTATAGTGGATGGAAGGGGGAGGAAGAGCTGCACGCGCATCAGATTCAAACAGCTCTATCTCCATAACCATTCAGAATTAGACACATGTTCATATTAACTTTTTTTCTCACAATGACTGATACTATCACCTCCCGAAGTATTGACCTTTCCTCCTGAAACATCCTATATATATATATATATATATAATATATATATATAATCATGCGGGTTGCTTCTACAGAGCTTCAATTTAATATTTAGGAGAAATCCAATGACAAGGAGAAATGTAAATGCCATGAAAAGTCTTCTTTAATGCGCAACGTTTCGAGCAATACGCTCATCTTCAGGCTGTTTAATAACAATGTGAAATTAAAATCAATATTGAATGAAAAACAAAACAGAAAATGTCTATAAACTATTCATACAGACAAATTTTAAAAGACTGAGAAAAGAGGGTTAAATTCTAAGTTATACAGATTTACATATAAAAATTAAGAAGCTATTTTTAAATACATATAGTAAATGTGAAATTAATACACTGGAAAAATTAACAATAGTACACTGGAATAATGAAACTAACTAACCTTTCACTGCAGTTTCCGAGGCTAACTAATTTGAGCAGAGGCAAGACGGGAAAAACAAGAGATGGCGAGGGCGATTGGGGAAGGGGGGATTATAAGGAATTGGGGAAGGAGGAGGGATCATAGCAAATTGAGGGGGACGGCAGATGAGTCAACATTTAGACTGGGGGACAATGTTTTAATGAAAAGCGATTCCAAAATTCTTAGTGAGTTGGGACAAGTATTACAACCAAGAATTTTAAAATTGTCTAAAGTGACATCAGTTTTACATTTTATGCTGTGTTCGCGAATACTCGAAACTTCTTTAGTTTTTAAAATTTTACCTGTTCGGCCACTTATTCCCATATGCGAATAAAATCTAGCCCTGAGAGAGCGAACAGTGCTGCCAATGTAATTCCCAAGGAGACACCTAGGGCAGGTAAATAAATATACAACACCGCTACGCAACGAGTCAGGGGTTCGATCCTTCGCTGAGAAAAAGCTACCTAAAGACGTTTTATTAATAAATATGATGCGGAAATCAGTATGATAAAAAAATTTCCTTAACAATTTTGTAAATTTAAGCTTAAATTCCTTATTCAAAGGACCCATTTCAGGTACCAAGAAATATTTTATATCCTTCGGCACTGTAATACATGGAAGTTGAGGGCTATAAACATTATTTAAGAAGGATCTAATTAGTTTGTCTACATATTGAACAGGAAAACTATTATTAGTAAAGTATGATCTTAGATTATTAAATTCATCATTAAGTAAGGTAAAACTAGAGGTCAAATTATATCCTCTGAACAGGAGAGTTTTAATACAAGACATCTTATAGTTGAAATCAGTAAAACTAAAAAAATTCATGCCCAAACCAGTGAAGTGGGTTTCCTGTAATCTGATGTAGTAATAGAATCACCGTTTTTCGAAATTAAAAGATCTAAGAAGGGGAGGGAGCCATTTTGCTCAGTTTCCATTGTATACGTTATATTGGGGTGCAAAGAATTTAGGAAGTTAAAGAATTGTTGCGCTTGTACCGCATTATATATATATATATATATATATATACAGGGTGTCCCGTAAGTCCTTAAAATGAGACAATGAAACTTTTAGAATTGGTCTTCAAACAATGCTATTTCACTTTCAACAATAAGGTTTACCAACAAATTGATGGAGTAGGGATGGGATCACCTGTCGGACCGTTAGCAGCTGATTTTTTATGACTCATTTAGAAAGTGTAATTTTTAGACAATCTCCCACTCATCTCAAGCCAATTTTCTATCGACGCTTCGTTGATGATTCGATAGCAGTCTTTGATAATGCGGTACAAGCGCAACAATTCTTTAACTTCCTAAATTCTTTGCACCCCAATATAACGTATACAATGGAAACTGAGCAAAATGGCTCCCTCCCCTTCTTAGATCTTTTAATTTCGAAAAACGGTGATTCTATTACTACATCAGTTTACAGGAAACCCACTTTCACTGGTTTGGGCATGAATTTTTTTAGTTTTACTGATTTCAACTATAAGATGTCTTGTATTAAAACTCTCCTGTTCAGAGGATATAATTTGACCTCTAGTTTTACCTTACTTAATGATGAATTTAATAATCTAAGATCATACTTTACTAATAATAGTTTTCCTGTTCAATATGTAGACAAACTAATTAGATCCTTCTTAAATAATGTTTATAGCCCTCAACTTCCATGTATTACAGTGCCGAAGGATATAAAATATTTCTTGGTACCTGAAATGGGTCCTTTGAATAAGGAATTTAAGCTTAAATTTACAAAATTGTTAAGGAAATTTTTTTATCATACTGATTTCCGCATCATATTTATTAATAAAACGTCTTTAGGTAGCTTTTTCTCAGCGAAGGATCGAACCCCTGACTCGTTGCGTAGCGGTGTTGTATATTTATTTACCTGCCCTAGGTGTCTCCTTGGGAATTACATTGGCAGCACTGTTCGCTCTCTCAGGGCTAGATTTTATTCGCATATGGGAATAAGTGGCCGAACAGGTAAAATTTTAAAAACTAAAGAAGTTTCGAGTATTCGCGAACACAGCATAAAATGTAAAACTGATGTCACTTTAGACAATTTTAAAATTCTTGGTTGTAATACTTGTCCCAACTCACTAAGAATTTGGAATCGCTTTTCATTAAAACATTGTCCCCCAGTCTAAATGTTGACTCATCTGCCGTCCCCCTCAATTTGCTATGATCCCTCCTCCTTCCCCAATTCCTTATAATCCCCCTTCCCCAATCGCCCTCGCCATCTCTTGTTTTTCCCGTCTTGCCTCTGCTCAAATTAGTTAGCCTCGGAAACTGCAGTGAAAGGTTAGTTAGTTTCATTATTCCAGTGTACTATTGTTAATTTTTCCAGTGTATTAATTTCACATTTACTATATGTATTTAAAAATAGCTTCTTAATTTTTATATGTAAATCTGTATAACTTAGAATTTAACCCTCTTTTCTCAGTCTTTTAAAATTTGTCTGTATGAATAGTTTATAGACATTTTCTGTTTTGTTTTTCATTCAATATTGATTTTAATTTCACATTGTTATTAAACAGCCTGAAGATGAGCGTATTGCTCGAAACGTTGCGCATTAAAGAAGACTTTTCATGGCATTTACATTTCTCCTTGTCATTGGATTTCTCCTAAATATATATATATATATATATATATATATATATATATATATATATATATACATTCAACTGCAAAGAACACGCAGTATAAATAACGTAAAGAACGACGCTTGTATAGGAGATATTCCGCGCAAGACGAGAGAGAGAGAACGGAACAAATGAAAAAATGAGGTAACCACCTGGGAATCGAACCCGGAATCTTCCGATTGCCGGTCAGACGCGATACCATTACACCATGGACCTCACTCTTCCAAATGCCGTAATTCTTCTACATACTCGCAGAAACCAATGCCCCAAGGGGGCACCTCCCGCATGCCGTAACATTATATACATTCAACTGCAAAGAACACGCAGTATAAATAACGTAAAGAACGACGCTTGTATAGGAGATATTCCGCGCAAGACGAGAGAGAGAGAACGGAACAAATGAAAAAATGAGGTAACCACCTGGGAATCGAACCCGGGATCTTCCTTGGGGCATTGGTTTCTGCGAGTATGTAGGAGAATTACGGCATTTGGAAGAGTGAGGTCCATGGTGTAATGGTATCGCGTCTGACCGGCAATCGGAAGATCCCGGGTTCGATTCCCAGGTGGTTACCTCATTTTTCATTTGTTCCGTTCTCTCTCTCTCGTCTTGCGCGGAATATCTCCTATACAAGCGTCGTTCTTTACGTTATTTATACTGCGTGTTCTTTGCAGTTGAATGTATATAATGTTACGGCATGCGGGAGGTGCCCCCTTGGGGCATTGGTTTCTGCGAGTATGTAGAAGAATTACGGCATTTGGAAGAGTGAGGTCCATGGTGTAATGGTATCGCGTCTGACCGGCAATCGGAAGATCCCGGGTTCGATTCCCAGGTGGTTACCTCATTTTTTCATTTGTTCCGTTCTCTCTCTCTCGTCTTGCGCGGAATATCTCCTATACAAGCGTCGTTCTTTACGTTATTTATACTGCGTGTTCTTTGCAGTTGAATGTATATAATGTTACGGCATGCGGGAGGTGCCCCCTTGGGGCATTGGTTTCTGCGAGTATGTAGAAGAATTACGGCATTTGGAAGAGTGAGGTCCATGGTGTAATGGTATCGCGTCTGACCGGCAATCGGAAGATCCCGGGTTCGATTCCCAGGTGGTTACCTCATTTTTTCATTTGTTCCGTTCTCTCTCTCTCGTCTTGCGCGGAATATCTCCTATACAAGCGTCGTTCTTTACGTTATTTATACTGCGTGTTCTTTGCAGTTGAATGTATATAATGTTACGGCATGCGGGAGGTGCCCCCTTGGGGCATTGGTTTCTGCGAGTATGTAGAAGAATTACGGCATTTGGAAGAGTGAGATCCATGGTGTAATGGTATCGCGTCTGACCGGCAATCGGAAGATCCCGGGTTCGATTCCCAGGTGGTTACCTCATTTTTTCATTTGTTCCGTTCTCTCTCTCTCGTTGCGCGGAATATCTCCTATACAAGCGTCGTTCTTTACGTTATATATATATATAATATATATAATATATATCCCCGCAAGGGGGTTCTAAGCTCGTGCTCTTGAGTGCTCTTTGTGCTCGTTTGTACGTGCTTGTTCCTGGAGGTTTCACGTGCGCCCTCCCGGCCCTAGCACCCAAGGATGATGTGGCTCGACCCTGCAGTCCTTGTCATCCTTGGTCTTTTTCCATTTCGACTGTCCCCTCTACCCTTTCTTTTTCCTCTGTCTTTCCTCTCACTTTTTCTTTGTTTTTCCGGCCGAGATATGCCCTTTTAAATAGAGGCGAATCGGTTCTTCCCGAACTTTAAAAAAAATAAAAAAAATATATATATACTGGGTGATCCAGATAAATGGGACCCATAAAAAAAAGCCAAATATTCTTAATATTTAATTCCTTTCATAAAAACTATATATCATTCGAAAGAGTAGAGTTACAAGTTTATTATGAAATATTTATTTTTTTAAAATGACTCCTTTCAAATGTGTTCCATTAGTTGCCAAGCATTCCAGTGTTCTCGCTTGTAAGTTCTGCATCACTTTTGCAAGAGTGTGCGGTGGTATGGCCTGTATCTCATTTGTGATGGCGGCCTTCAATTCTTGCAAGGTCGTTGGGTTATTTCTGTAGACCCTACTCTTTAAATATCCCCAGAGATAATAATCTAAGGGAGAAAAATCCGGAGACCATGCGGGCCATTCAACGTCTCCAAATCTTGAGATTAACTCGCCTGGAAACGTTTGACGCAAAACTGCCATGCAGTTCCTCGTGGTATGGCAGGTAGCTCCGTCTTGTTGGAACCAGTGGTTTTCTAGACAAAGATCTCTTAATTTAGGAATAAGGAAATCGGTCAACATTTTTTCGTAACGATCACCATCTACAGCGACCGTGTTTCCGGTGGAATCCTCGAAAAAGTACGGCCCTATGATCTGAGATGCAGTAAGACCACACCAAACAGTTACACGCTGACTATGCAACGGGACTTCGGTAATATTCAATGGATTTTCTGTTGCCCAGAAACGACAATTTTGTTTGTTTACAGTTCCATTCAAGTGAAAATGGGCTTCGTCTGACATAATCAAAGTTGCTAGAAAATTGGTGGTGTCATTTACCTTCTGTTGGATCCATTGACAGAATTGTCGTCTTCGTGCGAAATCTCCATCGTTTAGTTGTTGCACTGTTTGAATTTTATATGGAAAGAGCATTAAATTTTGCTTGAATATACGGTGTGTTGTTGTTCCATATCCAACTCTTAACAGCTGAGAAGCACGTCTGATGCTTATGTTAGGATTATCCTGTACAATTTCATGAGTTCTGTTAATGATCTCGTCTATCCTTACTGTGCGCACTCTTCCAGTTGGTTTTCTTTTTCCAATGCTGCCAGTTAGGGAAAAATTTCTGACACACCGACGGATTACTTTCTTAGAAGGTGATTTTGACATCTGAAAATTTGTCTTGAAAGATCTTTGAGCTGAAACTACACTTCTTCCATGCTCATAATATTGCTCAGTTATGAAACGCAGCTGTTCCACAGTCCATGCAGTCATCTTGAAGGGTTAGTTTTAACTAACACTTTTATTTTGTTTTGTATCTTATCTTGTCTTGTATTGTCAAAACCTATACAATCTTGTACAAACTTGTAACTATCCTCTTTCGAATGGTGCGTATGATTTTATAAAAGGACTTATATTTTAAGAGTTACAGGGGTTTCTTTTGAGTCCCATTTCTCTGGATCACCCTTTATATATCGGGTGGCCCAAAAAAAATGGCACCAATTTTGAGAAGTGATATCTCAATAACCATTGCAGCTAGAGACTTAAAAAAACAACCAAATGAAAGATAATTCTTTTCTCTTTAAATACTTATTCTATGGCTTGATGGTTATAAGCCCATATAATGCCCGAAATTGGCTTCCAAAAAAAATATACAAAAAAAAGTTGCGCATTTATATTTATTCCTTGATCCTAATTTTAAATGAAATTTTTCTATTCCAGACCCCTCAAGATGGGATTGAGAGAATCTGATAAGAACATTATACAAGCACTACGTGAAGAAAAAGGATATTCATTAAACATAATCCTTTACGAATTTCCAAATAGAAATTGGAAAAAAAGAACTGTGGCACATTTTTACAAAAACTTAAAGAAACCGGCAGCAGTCAACGGCGTCTGGGAAGTGGTCGACCAGAAACTATTAGAACGCCAGAAAACATTGAAAAAGTAAATGAAATGGTTTTAAGTCAAGAGGAACAACCGGGAACAAGTAAAAGTGAACGTGAAGTTGCGAAAGAAACCGGGATTTCACGTTCATCAGTACAGCGAATTATTCGCTGTACTGATGAACGTGAAATCCCGGTTTCTTTCGCAACTTCACGTTCACTTTTACTTGTTCCCGGTTGTTCCTCTTGACTTAAAACCATTTCATTTACTTTTTCAATGTTTTCTGGCGTTCTAATAGTTTCTGGTCGACCACTTCCCAGACGCCGTTGACTGCTGCCGGTTTCTTTAAGTTTTTGTAAAAAATGTGCCACAGTTCTTTTTTTCCAATTTCTATTTGGAAATTCGTAAAGGATTATGTTTAATGAATATCCTTTTTCTTCACGTAGTGCTTGTATAATGTTCTTATCAGATTCTCTCAATCCCATCTTGAGGGGTCTGGAATAGAAAAATTTCATTTAAAATTAGGATCAAGGAATAAATATAAATGCGCAACTTTCTTTTGTATATTTTTTTGGAAGCCAATTTTGGGCATTATATGGGCTTATAACTATCAAACCATAGAATAAGTATTTAAAGAGAAAAGAATTATCTTTCATTTGGTTGTTTTTTTAAGTCCCTAGCTGCAATGGTTATTGAGATATCACTTCTCAAAATTGGTGCCATTTTTTTTGGGCCACCCGGTATATAACAAGATCCAAAACTCCGCTCATTTTCAAGTTAGTTTTTTTATTTTCTGCTATCTGGTGTTTGGAAGGGCTATATTACTAACGAAAAAGAAACACGTGATTGCGCATAATGCAAAAAATTGTCCCATCAGGATTCAAACACTCTACCCCATGAGTAGAAGGTGAGGGCGCTAGCCACTATTACGACGGGCTAAAAGTTAACACAATCAGTCATACACTTAAACAACCGAGGAAATGCATAACGCTTTCGCGTCCAGAGGCATTTTACGTGTTAACCCTTCTGCACTTGAAGTAATGACCAGCATCTCATTCAAATTATCTAGTGCAACAATGGGGTTCCGTAGGTAGAATATCATGAATGACACGCATGATTTTGCATTGTCAAGAGGTGGTGGGTTCGAATGATGCGGGGGTTTGCATCATATATATATATATATATATATATATATATATATATATACCCGAATAAAAACAAGATCAAACCATAATCTAATATTATTAGCAAGTCTTATCATAACAGTTCATTTCACACAAAAACTGACTTTTAGCGCCCTCCCACGCGAGCTTTACAGATAATAAATTTCATTCAACAGTGTTAATTGAGTCTGCGTGTGTGGATACGCGTTCGAAATGGCTGGCAATTTCAGATTAGAGCCAGGATTTCTTACATATTGTGATTTTTGTGGTTGTAGTAACAGATTAGAGGAAACAAGAACAATATAACCCTTCATTACTTGCCGAAGGATAAAAAGCTGTGTAGAGTATGGTAATTGTAAATAACAAGTGAAAGTTGTAAACAATCGTATATTCACTTCAGTATGACAGCTCATGAATGAGATAAGGACTTGGTAATTATTTATTAGACTATGATCAAACAGAAAACTTAAAAACCATGATGCAATAAAAAAATAAATAACCCCAACTATTTCTCAAAGGAACTTTAAAGATGGAACGAGGTCATTACTTGTGTATGTCAGACGTACAATGTTATTAAAATTTTAAACCACTCCACCACCCAACGACAATGCGAATTTAGTTGGTTATTTATTCCATGCGTACACTCTTACTTCAAAAGCTAACATATTCTTAAGATAAAGGTAGCATACCTTCAGTAGCAATTTTTGTAATAGTACAAACATATATAATAATAAAATTATACGATAATCCATCTATTAAAAGTCCAACATTGAATTTTAATTATCGCTATTCACCGTTTAAACATCTTTATTATTATTATATAACAATCTAAATCAAGCTCATACACATTTATCTAAGCTTAGTTTATGTTTTAGGGTAGATTTTAAGAACCCTGGCCAAATGGTATACTTTCTTGACACCTACACTGTGTGAGGACTCTACACTATCGATAAAGCAACTACATTTCTACAAATAGGTAGACTAATCATTACATTACATTTGGAAAACATGAAGTCACCTGGGCCTATCGAAGTTATTCAAGTCAAAAGCTATATTTAAAATAAAATTTTGCAAAATGTCAATCTCAAGTCAGCTAATTAACGTAAAACCATTTACGTTATTTTTTTTTGCTTTGATTAAGTTCAAAATCCCAAATGAGCCTTGAACAGCCAAGTTCTGATGGGCTACTTTAACTTATAGCCCAAGTTAAGCTAAACTAAAATAGATTTTTTGGACTTAGAGGTCCTATTCGGTCCTACCTTAGGGTTGTCGACTCGACGTGGGCCTACTTTAGGCCTCAGTAGCATAAAAATAAAAAAGGCCATTATTTACAGTTTTCTTTATAAACTTTGCAACAACAACATAATTTGTACCAGTGCATGGTGCAATAATCCTGTATCTAAACTGCCAAACTGAATTGCAAGAGAGCTCTCTATAAGACCACGCCCTACCAATGCCACATTCAACGAAAGAATAGAAAGGACGCTGCCAGCACCCGCAAAAGAATTATACATTAGAACCCGAAAGAGTTGGCTCTGAAATAAGTGACAATTTTTCAATAACCTTATAATTATGAGATGTGTGTACTATATACCTTAACTTAATATATACAAGCAATGCTGCATTAATCAGCTTAGTCATTATATCGCTTTTCTACCAGCTACCAAAGCAGCCTACTTAACTTATTTTACCATATCATATGGTAAATCATTCTAAAAATCTATTACTCTACAGCAGTGGCGTAGCGAGGGAGCAAGGGGGGCTCGTGCCCTGGGCGCCGGTTTTTGGGGGGTCGCCAAATCGGCCGAGCGAGCAATTTTTTTAGCATAACATTTGCGTTTTTTTACATCCACGGCCGGGAGGCAAGGTTGGACATGTATCATAACCACAGACAGGGGTATTAATAGTAGTAGTAGTAATAGACTAATAGTAGTAGTAATAGTAATAGACTAATAGTAGTAGTAGTAATAATAATAATAATAATAATAATAACAATAATAATAATAATTGTGTTTATTTCTGGTAAAAAAGAAATAAATTTAAAACTTGATTTATTGATAAAAACTGGTACATATAGAAACAAATTGATACACACACGCTAATATAGCAAATGTATCAAAAGAAGTGTATTAAATAAAATCGCGACAAAAATATAGAAATATGATGTGTATTGCCACAAGCTTTAACCAAATGAGCCAACGACCTAACAGTTAACCACTGCCTTAAGTGTGCTATATAAACTATTGTGGTTGTGACAGATTGTAATGTATTCACATAGTTAGTGGATGACAAATATTTAAATAACCACTATTATAATGTTGATGCCGAAAATTCATTTCGTTTCTGCTATCAGTGGGTAGCCTTCAAACAGAATGAGTGAAATATGTATAATTTGAGCACACAAATAACGATGAAAAACTAGACACCGACTGGTTTCGAACTCATTTGTTTTCACCAGGATATCACAAGTTTTAACCATTTTTGTTCGAGAATGTACAAGTACATTATTGAAAAGACTAATTGTCGGTAAATAAGACAATATATTACATTTCATTGACTAGTGTGTACTGTGTATACCTAAACCTATTATATAATTATAAATATATTTAAGAAAAAATTCAAATGTTGTGAACACCTCTAGATTTTTTTAATAAAAATAAAACCGAAAGATGAAGCAAAATTGAATCTGTGCAAAATTTAATTTTTCAAGTTTTTGTTCATTACTTTGGTATACTATTTTCAAATTTTCATGAAAACAGTGATTTATGTAGTAAAATAAAATAGGTTAAAATAACTGATAATGTTATTAATCTACCTTGAAAATAGGTGTTTAAAATAGTTGAAAATAGGGCTCAGATGACATGAAATCGACTCTTCGTAGTCAAAATTTTCGCGGGGGAGGACCTCCCGCCTTAGCGCCTAACCCGGGCTGCCTTCGTCAGCCCTCAAGACGGGGGCGGCACCATTCATTCTCTACCCTTGCCCCCGGGCGCCACGAACCCTCGCTACGCCACTGCTCTACAGTATGACAAAAAATATTTTCGGAAATCCAGTCTCCAAGTCTGTTTTCTAATCTTATGTCCTCGAGTTCTTCCATCAGACTCTAATAAGAAAAAGTTATTTACATCTAAATTGTCCAAACCTGAAAGCATTTTCAACATATGTATCATATCTCCCCTCACAAAACGTCTCTCAAACTAAATATGCCCAGTTCCTTTAATTTTTCCCTATTCCAATCGTCTTAAGTTAGGGACAAGCTTGGTTGCCCTTGGTTGCGCACCTTCGAATATATCGATATCACTTCTAAGGTGAAGGGACCAGGCTTGAATGCAATATTCTAAGTGAATTCTAACATAAGAACCTTTAATTTTAACATCCATTATTGATAGGGCAAACTTCACGTTCATACTTCATAGGCCTAATTTGTTGTAAACCCGTATATTGAATCTAACTTAGCTTATTTATTATTAAATAATATTCCACGAATTCTTATCTGTATTGATACAGATCGCCATAGGATCTAATTTCAAGATAGAAAAGGACGTACGTCAAGCAACAAAAGACAAATAAACTTCTTAATTTCCTAACAGCAAAGAAAAATTAATTTGAAGACAAAGAACAAGCTGAGGCTGGAGGGTCGAAATGTAACTCTCATGTTCTCTGAGTCGTCTGCTACTCATCCCGAAGACGATCGTGACAGTGAGTTATATGTTCATAGGCACATTGATGACGCCACCCAGGAGGAATTTTTAAAGTTGCTATGGGACCTCAAAAGTTATTTGAGTTTCCTCTTGAACCTAAACACTGGCTGAAGTTTCAATGGAGTTTACTTGACAAATTTCCTTGGCTGTCCGATTTACTCAAGGAAGATGGCGCATTTTGCAGACACTGTGTGTTCTTTGGAAAGGAGACTGCAGTGAAAGCTGTACATTAGAAGCTGGGCGCATTGGTCTCCAATTCCTTTAACCAGTGGAAAAATACAACCAAGGTCTTCATTGCTCACTTCCAGACTAATTTCCACAAGACCATCATGCTGATCGCTAACAACTTTTTAAGAGTTGTTGATGGCAAACAGGTACACGTGATCGGTCTCATACCGTTCTTTGGGGACTCAGAAAGTGATCCACAGTAAACTGTTTTCGACACGACCTGTAAGTGATTGAATATCTTTACACAAAAATCGAGTAGACCACTTCGCCTTGTCCAAGACATTTCACCTAAATAATATATATATATATATATATATATATATATATATATATACAAACTCAGAATGGTTCCCTGAGAACATTATATGTTAAACACAAACCATGCATGGAACAAGGAACTCTTCTGGGAAAATTAAATCCACTATAGTCCGAATAAGTAATGGTAAATGACAAATATCATAGTTTTTTTCTTTTTCATGATTTTAGCCCGACGTGGGCAACGGGTCTCTCGCAAAGAGATCCCATAAATATAGCTTCCCTCACCAGCTATCTGCAAAGCAGACAGGATCCAGCTTTGGGACATGGATCTAGGGTTTAAAGCAAGCCTAGATCCCTACATTCAGAACCTCTATATAAGTAAAAGACTTATATAGAGGTTCTGAATGTAGGGATCTAGGCTTGCTTTAAACCCTAGATCCATGTCCCAAAGCTGGATCCTGTCTGCTTTGCAGATAGCTAGTGAGGGAAGCTATATTTATGGGATCTCTTTGCGAGAGACCCGTTGCCCACGTCGGGCTAAAATCATGAAAAAGAAAAAAACTATGGTATTTGTCATTTACCATTACTTATTCGGACTATAGTGGATTTAATTTTCCCAGAAGAGTTCCTTGTTCCATGCACGGTTTGTGTTTAACATATATATATATATATATATATATATATTTTTTTTTTTCATTAAATTATTGAGAACCTTAGGCAAAACTGTATAATCCTTTCTGATATAAAAATGACAAAATGACATCGTAAATAAGATGGGCTAACAGCGCGCCGCTACAGCTATGATGCTACTTCAGCTCGATTTGAATGAAAAGATTTAAAATTGGCAGCAGGAGTCGGGTTAATTCTTCATCTGCTTCTTAACTGGCGAAAGAGAATTATATGAAATTATTCCCGCGTCATAGAGGTAGCGTGAATGAACTATATAGTGTATGTAAATAATCTCAGTCTAATATAACTATCAAATCACCTCATCTCATTCATAAGTTGCCATATTAAAATGAATATACAATAATTAACGGCTCAAAATTGCAATGATGAAGGCCAGTTTTGAAGAATTTTGAAGCTTATAAATGCTTTTAACTTAGCATAACCTTTTAACATCGTTAAAATTTATTTTTAAAATAAATAATGTAGCGAATTCTTGAAATAGCTTTGATTCTGCAGACGACAAATTTTTTCTTTACAAAAAAGAACTTGAGTTTTGCTCTAATCATCTCTAGAACATGCTTGAGCAAAGTCCAGTCGAATATTGAGTATGAGAGTACTATTAGAGATATGTGAATAATATGGTATAGAAAATGACATCACCTATAATGGGGCAAAGAGTTCTATTTTGATTTATAAGTGTAATCTACTGAAACATGTATCATGTGGACAGTGGCGGTTCCTCATATGGGCAATATGGGCAGCCGCACAGGGCGGCATTTGTGGAGGGGCGGCATGAGCGCCTGCAAAAAAAATAAAAATAAAAATAAGAATAAATAAATAAAGAAATAAATAAAAATAAAAAATAAAATAAAATAAATAATAAAAGATCAATGACTTTGCATCAAGGAAGGTAAGAAGAGTCAGGCTTTAGATGGCAGTTGTGCTGTGGTGCAATTTATTTTGTTTCTTGTTCAAAGTGTAGCATAATAATTACCCTCTCTTAAGTGTCTTATTCTATTTATGTGATAGAGCATTTGTACAATTTAGAAATTTGATTCTCTAGTTTATT
Organism: Bathynomus jamesi; assembly: GCA_023014485.1. Taxonomy (NCBI): domain Eukaryota; kingdom Metazoa; phylum Arthropoda; class Malacostraca; order Isopoda; family Cirolanidae; genus Bathynomus; species Bathynomus jamesi. Next base: position 733,025 of record JAJOZX010001750.1, on the reverse strand, counting down.
TATGGCAGTTGTGCAATTTAATTTGTATTTTTCCTGTTCATAGTATCATAATTACATTCTCTTAAGTGAGTTATTCTATTTACGTGATGAAGGATTTGTAAAATTCAGAAATTTGAGTCTTTGTTTTGGTTCTGAAGTTCCAACAATTAGTCCAATAAAAAGTTATTTTGTGAAAGAGTTCTGTCTGTCCTTTATTTTGGGGGATTCGAATGTGTGTGTGTTGGCGAACAGGGGGGGGGGGCGCTGAAGGTGAGGTTCGCCCAGGGCGTCATGTAAGCTAGGACCGCCACTGCATGTGGATCTTTTGAAATGAATGGTCAGAATATACCTGTCAAAGACACGTGTAAATACTTAGGTCATGTAATTACTCACGAGCTGCGAGATGAACTCGATATTGAGAGGCAACGTAAAAACCTGTATGTACAGTGTAACAGGCTAGTAAGGAAATTTGGTATGTGTTCAGAATCAGTTAAAACTTATCTTTTTAGAACTTACTGTACTACATTGTATACATCCCATCTGCGGTGAAACTATACAAAAACTGCTATGAATAAGCTCTCTGTTGCTTATAATAATATTTTTCGTATGCTATGTAGGGAACCAAAATGGTGCAGTGCCAGTTTTATGTTTACTACGCGTAACCTACCTACCAGCCAAATGTTAATCCGGAAGAATATATATAATTTCATTACTAGGGTCCAAAACTGCTCTAACGTGTTTTTGTACAATGTCCTGTCTTCAGATACTGTGTACCTCTCACCTATATGGCAGTCTTGGTTCAGACAACTGTTGGTTTATAATACCTTATTTCTTTAATTAATGTAGCAAAGATTATATATGTATATTAAGTTGTGTTATAATAGTGTTATAATAAGTGACTATGTTATAATAAGTGTTATAAGTGTAATAAGATGTCTCATGTAATAACAATATATATAAAATTGTGAGATAATTAATCAAACAGTATGCCAATATGCTAGGTTAAGTGGCTATGCTGGCCTTATTTTTGTATTAAGTTCAGTGTATACTTGTATGTTAGGTTAAATGGCTATGGATTGTGAATGATCCGCAATAAAGATGTTTTGTTTTTGTTTGTTCTATGGGCCATTGTTTTTAACCAACAGAATGCGGTGACTTGAGTTTAAGAAAGCTGACTTCAAGTTAGTTGGGCAAAAAGAAAATGGCTTATATGTATATGGTTGTAAATTGTGACTTGGTCCGCAATTGATATGGACCGTGACTTATTTTTGGTTGGCAAGGTACTGGTATTGATGGGTACCGTAATGAAATTGACTGGATTCTTTGGATCTGATATATTTGCATGTCAGTCATAAATAGATATAGAATGTAACAGATTTGTGGATAGTGGCCTATTATGACTTTGATCCTCTGGATTCAGAGATTCTATCTCTAGTTTTATTGATAATTAATTTGTTTTAAATTGATAATTAATTAGTTTTGTAAAAATTGGTTGTTTCCAATGTACAGGCAGATTTTACATAGTGGAGCCACCTCGATGGGCCGAAGTGGCCCCTAGTGTGCCCACTATAAAAATTTCTTATGTTCTTGTACGACTTATGGGAAACCATATTCATGAATGAAGAAGAAAGAAACTTTGATTTTGAGTGCCGCGCAAATTAATAATTTAAAAACATTTGTAGAATACTATATTTTAAAACAAGTGAAGGTTACATGAAAATAACTTGCCCATAAGGCTAAGAACAAATACTTCATTACTTAAAGTATTTGTATACACTGTACACCAACACCAGGACTTCAGCAGTATGGATCTCTGTAAAGCCAAGCCTAGGTTTATTTCATTTTTTAAACAGCTTCAAGAATTTTGCTCCCATGTAGAATGTGAAGTGTCTAATCTGAAAAGAGAGTTTGAAAAACCACCAGGGTATGGGCTGAATGACAATAAATTAAAATTAGGCTAATTATAGTGATAGCCTTACCAAGACAGGCTAAACCTCGTGATTTGTTAAAGTTCTGAGGCTTCAGATTGCACAATCTGTTAAATCGGTAACGGTTCAGAATAGGGGCGCCGACACAATTTTTGTTTTTTTTCACCAAAACATGCTAAAACCATTGGTTTCCTGTTGTTTAGGATGAATGTGACCATCGCCATTATAGTAAATTATTGCTTGAAGTGATTTCACCCCCCCCAACCCCTTCTACAATCTTGGGGGACCACTGTGGGAACTGGGGGTTTTGGGTGGGGGAACACAGCACAAGCAATAATTTACTGTAGTAGCGATGGTCAGACTTATCCTAAACAACAGGAAACAATGGTTTTAGGATGTTTTGGAGGAAAAAACATGGTAATTACTTACATTATTGGATGTATTTATTCCAAACATTTTTTTACATATCAAATAGTATTAGAGGATGCATAAAAATATGCAAGTAAGTAATTAACCTAACCTAACCTAACCTATCAGCTGCAATGTTCACCACACTATCGCAGGATGAATAGACAGAGGTAACTTTTATTAATTTGTGGTCTGCAAGTAATTCAATTAGTTTCATCCGATCCTCCAACACTGCCGCAAGCTCTACTAGTATCACTGCGCAGCTATCATAGATTGAAACCATTTTTGAAGTGAATGAATGATAGTAGGGTTACTAACTCAAAATTTCCTAGATTCATACCCAAAAAGCTTGGTACTTTTGCATTATCCTCCCAATACTAATTTTTTTTGGTAATTATTTATTTTTTGACCCACTTTTTTTTAATAAGTACAAACTTTTCTGGTCAATTTTGAGGTGTTCTGCATGAATCTGCCATCCATTTCCTGTGCAAATGCGTAGTTTTTGAGATATTGTCATCTCGAAAACTACGCATTTGCACAGGAAATGGATGGCAGATTCGTACAAAACACCTCAAAATCAATTAGAAAAGTTTGCATTCATGCTAAACCTAACCTACCGTAACTTAACCTAACTTAACCAGTCACCTTATTTTGGAGGATATAGTTCTGCAATTGCAGTAAGGAAGTTATGCAGAACTGTAGAATCATCAGGATGTTCTGCCAGGAACAAGTATTGTGCAAAATATTTCCGGTAATGAGGGCATCTGTTCCCAGCATGTAAAACCCACTATTTCACATCCTTCCCACACGCAAAACACTTGTGGATGGTGTGGTCTTGGGGATCCATAAAATTTTCAGTGATTAATTTGCTTATGCATGTAGCCCTATCTTCATCGAGGCCAACAAGGCGGATTAGGTCTTCAAAATCAAGTTCACAAGATTGATACATCATGGTTCTAGAACGAAAATCACCAAACTAACAAGTAATAGAAAGAAGTAGGCAAAATTGAGAAAAAGTAGCACAGTCATCACAAATTGAAACCATTTTCAAACAGAAGTGAATGAACGATAGTAGGGTTGTCAACTCAAAATTTCCTAGATTCATACCTAAAAAGCACTGAAGTAGCTATATATATTTTTTCGTAATTTTATAACTTCATTTTTTTGATTATGCGACATATGCAATCAACATATTTTAATGAGAGAAACCACTTTGTCTGGTATTTTTAAAAATTTTGCTTAAGTGGCGCCTATATTCTGAACCATTACCGTTGAATCTTATGACAGCGTCAGGTGAGGAGTTTTCCATGAGATTCACACCCAATCCATTGATCGAGAGTTTTAACTGAAATTATTTGAGCTTGACATGTGGGATAAAAGTTTAAATTAAAATTGTTTGAAATTAATGAGAATTTTCTTTTTAAAGTGCAATAGTGTGAAACAAGTATTATATATGGTAGTTTTTCAAAGCTTTCATAATTTGGAAAGCAAGAAGGTAAAACTTTACAAGACACCCACATTGCCATGAAATATGCTATAGTAACGAAACATATATCAATCAATAGAGCAGAAAAAATGGTGCTAGCAGCTATGTATCATTTTGGAAATATTAGAAAATAACAGTTATGACACTATGAAGATGTTACTAGGCCTATTATAGCTTATACCATTTGGATCTTTTCCGTCTCGTGTACTATTTCCAATTTTGTTAAAAATAAGATACTTAATGTAGGTCAAGTGAATGCCCAGTTAGGTCAACTGTACGCCCTTGATGATTGGTTAGGTTAAGTTGTGGTATTTTTGTTAAAACTAATGAAAATATCATGACTTGACCTAACCAATCATCAAGGGTGTACAGTTGACCTAATTGGGCATTCAGTTAACCTACTTTAAATATCTTATTTTCAACAAAATTGGAAATAGTACATGAAATGGGAAAGATCCAAATGGTGTTAAGTTATGATAAGCCTAGTTAATATCTTCATAGGGTCATTCTCTGTCAGATCAACCAGTGCATAACACCCTCATCTCTCAGACTTTGCTGAAATTTGGTTTATAGGGAGTTTGTGGGGCCTGAATCCATTTCTGAAATTATAAGGTCAATCCGACCAACGGTTCAAGAGATATGACCTCGGGAAATTTGAGGTCACTTGCGAGGTCACTAACATTTGGCGACCCATAACTTGGGTAATAATGGTCACAATTATATAAAAGTATATATATTTAGAATCAGAAAATGACAAGGAATCCAAATATGCAAGTTTTAGAACTCTAGGTTGAAAAATAAAAAAGTTACACTGTAACCAAAATTTGAGGTCATGATTTGACCTCTGGGGTATCAAATGAGAATTTTTTTTTAAATGTAAAAAATGAAGGCATAGGCATTGGCTATTAGAATCAGCAAAAAAAAGTTTGTTTATGTTAGTATTTTTCATGTAACTAACATATAAGTGAACACTATATTCATAAGTTGTGCGTCAATTCTACCTATTTTTTCACACTTAAGCTCATAATTTGACGTATAGAAATTAAAATTACATTTTTTTATAGATATAAAAACAAAGGCAAAAAATGTAAAATTGTATTTCACTGCTAATCTACACTGGCAATAATAGTTATAATAGTGAAAGGGGAAGACCTACTTAGAGGATTCATGTGCTAGCCTAATACAATTTTTGCATGCTCGATGCTCTCATCAATTTCTTTTTGTGGAAAAATGTATTGAATTCTGCTGCCTCCTCTTAGGGTAGGACAACTCATTACAGTTAATATATGATGTCCTGGCACTGCACATGAATCCTTGTTTGATGGATAATAATATGCACTTGATCCTGATGACCCAGAGGGATGTAGAAAGTTCACAGTGAAATCATCAAACTCTTCACAATATTCCTCCACAATTCCATACCAAACTTGCATGTCATAAATGCAGCCAACATACTCTCCTGGTTTGACACATTTTAGGTTAACAAGCATTGCAGGTTCATTAGTAAAATGACTTTTCCTTATTCTTTTCTTTTCTCCAATGCCACTTGAAATGGGATACACCATCAGTTCTTCCTTGTTTAGGGGAACAAATCTATGATATTTCTGAGTTCCAGGAATAGCCCTACTATCCTTGAATCGATGTTTAACCATTCTTCTGCATCTTTCAAATCAGCTGTAGTTACAAAGAAAAAATTTATCTTCTTGCTCAAGTTTTCTTCACAAAACTGAAACATGTGTTCTGGTGTAAGAATTTGCCTCTCTGTAGTTCTCTGCAAACTGGCACGAGCAGTAGCTCTTTTCACTGTTCCTCCAATCCCATCACATGCATTTTTGCCATGGGATGTAGCAAAGAAGTGCCATTCACAAGACAGACCAAAATCCTCTTCATGGTAACAGAGATTTGTGAAGTTGTATCTGTTCTTATATTGGCCAGCACATCCATCTGAGAAATAGTGCACCTTCTTCAATTGTGGGCATCTGAATTTAACATATGTCATAAGCTTCAATATGAATGAGTAAACCATTATAGTGTTGTGTTTTAGTGATGCAGATAAGAAACAGACACTAAAATGGCTAAGTTCCTGGTCTGCAGATGATCTATAATAGATGACAAAAGGGTGAACTGTACACTGTGAATTGTCCCAGTGAAACCCTTGGGCAGCATCCTGGACAATGAAAGAATAATTCTCAGAGAAATCACCTACTATAACTACCTCGCTCTGAGGTGGTAGTGTTTCTTTCAACTGCTTGAAGTACTGTGATTGTTGCTGAGCAACAAAGTGATGACGAACCATGCGGGATATTTTCATGCTTAGGGATAAGTATTCATGAAGTGGCTCCACCTTATCAACCATTGTACAACGGTCAACAGTCACCCATTGCTTGTAAGATATTTCATTTGGAGCTGATTTCACACTGTCAAGTAACTCAAGAAAATCCAGGACACCCTCTTCTCTTGGGCAATCATTGCAAAGTTGCATCATGCAAGTCTCTTTCTGTACTGCAGACACTGTAATCCATAAGATCCTTGTATGAAAGACCTCTTTCTCCCAATGCAGCCAGCTGCAATTTTGGATTTTGATGGTATGTGCAGACACAGACAGAATGAGTCCCACCACTACCGGCAAGCACACAATATGATGGCCGTAATTTTGCAAATGTGGAAAATCCTATTTTGGGATTCTTTTCATCATTTTTATATAGTTCAAACATATCTCTTAAATTCCTGAGGACCAATCGTTTTTGCACCTTCATTGCACCTTCAGCACTGATAACTTTCACGCAATCCTTTTGGCCAGGATACATACGACTAACCTCTTCTGACTCATAGAATCTTCTAACTATATCTTTGTGTTCTTCAGATATCACTTTTCCTTTGCTCATTAGTGGAATCTTCGGAAGGATTCCATGTTCTGATTTAAGTGAATGGCTTCTTTTCACCATGTATGTTGTAGTTTGAAAGAAACTAGCTGTTTTTTCAATTGTGTATGGTGAGTGTGTCAATATTTGTAGTTTGTGATGGTGACATTTGCTCTCCAGGAATGACTGTTTCAATTTATTCATTAATTTGTCTAGATGTTTTTCAGATTTAGTTTCAGGTTTTGAAGTATCACTTACCTCCTTGGTAATTTGAACACCATAACTGAGTTCTAGCCTCTCCTTCAGGTGTTTCTGAGCAGATGATAGCTTACCACGAGCCTTACGCTTTTTCTGGCTTAATGACAGCCCTTCTGAAAAGAACAGAAAAAAAGGTTTCACACACCTGAATATTAGTAATTAAATATTAATTATAGTACCTTAAATGCTATATAATTGGCTATATAGTAGATCAAACAGACCTTGTAGTAAAGTATAAGTTATTATATTAATTTATTACTTACTTTTTTTAACTGGTGTTTGGTCCAGAAATGCTATAACTGGTTCAACTGAAGTTGAAAGATTTTCCTTTATCAAGCAATCACTGTCATTGTCCAGATCTTGAATTGAAGAGATGTTACTCAAGCCACTGATAGTAGATGATTCATTTGAATCCTGCTCAGACTCGTTGTTTTCAGTGGTACTAAGTATAGTGGGGTTTTTCATTATCAGTGTCCAGCAGTTCACACACAACAATGAGTCTTTTTTCACTCTTCCAGCACATTTTTCAACAAGTACATCAGTCACTTTTCTAAGATTGATTGTTATGCGTTTCTTGTGTTTTTGAATAGGGTCCTGGCAGTATTTCAAGTGCTGAACCATTGTATTTTGATCTGTAAAGATATAGGATTTACAATTAGGTAATATATATTTTTTAGAAAATATATAGCTATACACACTTAATATTTTAGGCCTTGATAGTCTCTGAGGCTCATTAAAACACCATACCCACCAGCCACCCACAGTGCTGGCTGGAACTGTACTAACCTGTAGACAAGGAATTTTGCAACTATCTGTGTTGATTCTGCACTTAGACAAGTAGCAACATGTTTCAACAGGTTTGTTTAGGCTACATGTGAGCTTAGTCTTCCCCTTTCACTATTATAACTATTATTGCCAGTGTAGATTAGCAGTGAAATACAATTTTTATTAAATTCTTGGAGCTTGAGGTCAAATTGATAGCTAAGATATAAAAATTCCTTGAAATGACAAGCAATTTATAAATATGGTGTTCACTTATAAGTTAGTTACATGAAAAGTACCAACATAAACAAACTTTTTATGATTGTTTCTATTAGTCAAGAACTCTGACTTTGTTTTTTATATCTATAAAAAATGTAATTTTAATTTCTATAGGTCAAATTATGAGCTTAAGTGTGAAAAAATAGGTAGAATTGACGCACAACTTATGAATATGGTGTTCACTTATATGTTAGTTACATGAAAAATACTAACATAAACAAACTTTTTTTTGCTGATTCTAATAGCCAATGCCTATGCCTTCATTTTTTACATTTAAAAAAAAAATTCTCATTTGATACCCCAGAGGTCAAATCGTGACCTCAAATTTTGGTTACAGTGTAACTTTTTTATTTTTCAACCTAGAGTTCTAAAACTTGCATATTTGGATTCCTTGTTGTTTTCTGATTCTAAATATATATACTTTTATATAATTATGACAATTATTACCCAAGTTATGGCTTGCCAAATGTTAGTAACCTCGCGAGTGACCTCAAATTGCCCGAGGTCATATCTCTTGAACCGTTGGTCGGATTGACCTTATAATTTCAGAAATGGATTCAGGGCTCACAAACTCCCTATAAACCAAATTTCAGCAAAATATGAGAGATGAGGGTGTTAATTTCAATTTTTTTTGGTTGATCTGACAGAGAATGACCCCATAGTGTCATAAATTTATTTTCTAATATTTTTGAAATGATACATAGCTGCTTGCACCATTTTCTCTGCTCTATCAATTGATATACATTTTGTTACTGTAGCATTTGCTCAATAGTGACTTATGTTGAACACAAAATTTAAATAGCTCCTTATCCTTAGAGTGAAACTTATCAAAAAACACTAACTGACATATCATAACAATCCATCTTCACGCCTCAACAACAAAACACAAACTGACCAGATCTGACCTAATGGAGTAATTGAATGGTGTGGCAATTAAGGGGTTGCCAAATGTTGCTAGATATATCTCAAACTATTGCTAAAAATGACATTGCTTCAAAGTATCACAACTTTGTTATTTTCTAATATTTTCAAAATGATACATAGCTGCTTGCACCATTTTTTTTCTGCTCTATTGATTGATGATATATTTCATTATTGTAGCATGTTTCATGGCAATGCGGGGTGTCTTATAAAATTTTATCAGCAGGAATTTTGCCAAAAATGGAAATATTGCTGGGGAATTTTGCAGATTATGCAGTCTGGCCAAGGCATATTTAGGTTTAGTCATCTGAATTTTCATAGGCTTTATTTACTGTAACTTAGACTAGTCTTTAAAAGTATTAACCTTTAGAAGTCCATAAGTATTAACCTAACCTAATATATTAGGTGGTCCTCAGTTTTAGGGACCCCTATCTATTGCATTAATAAGAAAACAAAAATCAAACAAAATATAAAATTTATTTCAATTAGGTTAGGTTTAGTCGTGATATTTTCATTAGTTAGGTTTAGTTTTACATTTTGTTTGGTTGGGTTAGGTTTAGTCATGATAGTTTCATTAAAACTAATGAGAATATTATGACAACCTATATATATATATATATATACACACACACACACACACACACACACACACACACAAGGTGATGTAGTATCGCGATATATTTTCTGTATCTTGTATTGTATCATGATACATTTTTATTATTTGTATCATATTGAAAGATATGATAGAAATAAGTATCAGTAACATGATACTTTATCATAGACTCAGTCAGTGATCTTTCCCCTCCCCTGTCCATCTACTAATTATTTAGCGAATAATTCATCAGATATTCAACAATTGTATGTTCCTTTGATAACTGTTTCTTTCAAAGAGAAACAGAATAGCTGATGAATTGTTTGAGAAGTCACTGTTTGTAAAATTCAATAAAAATAGAAAGTAATTCAGTTGTTTCATATGATGTCATATATGATGTGTGTGTGTACAGGTATACCCTAGTTTTCGCAAGTTATGTTCCTCACTCATTATGAATAGCGAAATTGCAAATAATGAATAATTTTTTCCCATATAAATACAGTAGACTCGTGATAGTTCATGAGTTAGGGACTGATAGAATTCGTGAATTATAGTTTAATGTATTTCAAAGGGAAAAATTAGTTTGGTTCTGGAGGCCAAAGAATACACCCAAAAATAATCAAAATATACTTTAATATCTAGAAATATACTATAGGTACATCACTTAGCCTTGAAAAATGTGGTAACTTTCATTTGCTGGCTCGTGTGATGCTCATTCACTCTCAGTGCCCTCTCCATATCAGGATCCTTCTCCACAGTGAGTTTCTTTGCTTTGTTCATGTAGGACATGAACATCTGCAGGTCCACTATGGACCAGTCACTCTTTTGCCTCATTGCCTGTTTGTCCTCAGCCTCACCTGCTTCTTCCTCCTCTTGCCTCTGAATTTTCTGCCATCTGGAGCACTTCTTCAGCAGTAAGATGCTCATTCATGGCAGGGTTGGCAAAAACCCATTTTAGGTTTTTGTTTTTTATTAAAAACAAAAAAAACCCAAAATGGGTTTGGGTTTTTGCCAACCCTGATTCATGGTGGTGATGAGCTCTTCAAGCACAAATTATGAAATTATGGTGCACATTATCGAAAAAAGGGACTAATTAGGTCATCACAAATTAGAAAAATCTAATTATAAAATTGTGAATTATTGCGAGTCTGCTGTTCATGTTTTATGGGGGGATGCGTTCTGGTGGCCATTTTTCAGAAGGTAAGATGAATAACATCAATAAAAGAATAAACATACCTGTACTGTACTTTTATTTCCTCAAACCACCCCTGACTTGCACTGAAAGTTTCACCACCACTGCTCTCACCTTCACCAATGACTTCATTCCTCACATCTTGCCATAAAGACTATGCCTTTTCTTGAATAATGGCCTGCGATACAGAGGCATGCTGTGCTGCATTTGGTAACAGGCAGAATTGCGAATTATTTTTTTCCTTATCTGGCATTATGAATAGCGGAATTTGGTGTCAAAAAATATATGTAAAGGGTGATCCAGAGAAATGGGACCCAAAAGAAACCCCTGTAACTCTTAAAGTATAAGTCCTTTTATAAAATCATACGCATCATTCGAAAGAGGATAGTTACAAGTTTGTACAGGATTGTATAGGTTTTGACAATACAAGACAAGATAAGATACAAAACAAAATAAAAGTGTTAGTTAAAACTAACCCTTCAAGATGACTGCATGGACTGTGGAACAGCTGCGTTTCATAACTGAGCAATATTATGAGCATGGAAGAAGTGTAGTTTCAGCTCAAAGATCTTTCAAGACAAATTTTCAGATGTCAAAATCACCTTCTAAGAAAGTAATCCGTCAGTGTGTCAGAAATTTTTCCTTAACTGGCAGCATTGGAAAAAGAAAACCAACTGGAAGAGTGCGCACAGCAAGGATAGACGAGATCATTAACAGAACTCATGAAATTGTACAGGATAATCCTAACATAAGCATCAGACGTGCTTCTCAGCTGTTAGGAGTTGGATATGGAACAACACACTGTATATTCAAGCAAAATTTAATGCTCTTTCCATATAAAATTCAAACAGTGCAACAACTAAATGATGGAGATTTCGCATGAAGACAACAATTCTGTCAATGGATCCAACAGAAGGTAAATGACACCACCAATTTTCTAGCAACTTTGATTATGTCAGATGAAGCCCATTTTCACTTGAATGGAACTGTAAACAAACAAAATTGTCATTTCTGGGCAACAGAAAATCCATTGAATATTACCAAAGTCCTGTTGCATAGTCAGCGTGTAACTGTTTGGTGTGGATAGAATTTGCAATTCTAGAAGTTGATGAAGAAACTCGCCTTGTCTCATCTCCACTTTTGTCGGTGAACGCTGCTCTTCCTACGTCCAGCTGAAAGACTCTTCCACTGGCAACAATCAAACTATGACTCCGCCGTAGGCCGTTTCCCAACGAACCTACTGTATGTCTGTATGGACAGTACAGTCGTAGGCGCCCGTTCAAGCTCTCGTGGCTTGTCTACCGCGCGCTTTGTTGACATATTTAGCGAAGCATTCGAGCAACGTGACCAGCTACTGCCTGAAAAATACCAGTAGACCATCTTTGATCGAAACTTTCGTGTGCCAAGACCCTGCAGACGTAAATTTCTCTTCTCTTCCGGAACTGTCCTGCGCCAATTCCCTGCGCATTCGGTTCCTCTCTTCTCTTCCAAAACCATCCTGCGCCAAGTCCCTGCGCAGTCTGGGTTTCTCTTCTCTCTCTCTCTCATTGGTGATCAATCACCTATCCGGTCGACTAACTCGATGGAACTCGGATTCAACTTGGTTGACCCCAAACTGAGTCTTCTCGAAATTTTGAAAAAAAAGTATTATTCTAAACGTGTTTCTGTACTGCTTATCATTTCATATTTAATTTATCAAATTCTCTCGACAGTTCACTTCGAAACAATAACTACACATTTGCTCTGGCCAAATTCACGGAAAAAATATATAAAATTTCGCAAAAATTTAATCAAATCTAGCTACCAATAAGGTCACTTATGGCAGTTACAGCAGAGAAGATAAAAAAAGTCATAAAATGTACGAACCAAAATTGTACAGTATAAATATAAAAGCGCCCCTACATAGTAACTGTTAGTATAATTTAAGAAATATTATTGTTCAAACTATCGTCAGAAATCACCTCAATACCTCTAAATACAAAAGACAAAAATGAACCCCAGAAACTTCATGTCATCCATTCTCTGACAATCATGAACCCTCTTGCTTTGAGGAGGAGCACACAGATGCCACAAAAACGTTACTGGCTATCTATGAGGCTCCATTTCCGAGTGTACACTTGAGTCAATGTTTCAAATGCACTAGTTAACTCCGACTGAAGGCTTAAACAATAATAATTTTCTAAACAGTTATTAAAAAGTAAAAAAAAAATTTAAAAATTATTTTAATACAGTAATTCCAACTTGAAACGTCAAATTTCATAAGAATTGAACTTGCAATTCGCAAACCACACCTGAGATACAACTCTCTCCTTCAATAGAAACCTCAGTATGGTTTGCAAATCACAAAAATCTCAGCAATTTATCGTTTCCAAGTGAAACTACAAATTTGCATAGTTATCCTAAATAAGAATAGATCATATGCACTAAAAAAAATACACGCAATCCACTGTAAACAAAACTAAAACATTGCGTAATTAAGAGCGGCGCTTTGTTTGTAAGCGAACCTCTATACAAATATCCCTACCCGAATAAAACCTGCATTATATCCTAACATAATTTCGTAATATTTTCCATGCAAACGCTCGAACTAAAAAAAAGGACATTTTCATTCTAATTCCAAATTAAATATCAAATCAAAACATCCTTTTTAGAATACAATCTAAATTTGAACTAAAAATTTTACCATTGTCATTGAACTGGCAAGAAAAATAAAAAATCGGCCTACTTGTACAAATAAATGATTATTGAATGAATTCATAAAACGCAGAAAAATTTCTACACAAATTTCTGTATTCAAAAAAAAATTATAATTTCCAGATTTAGTAAAATGTGTACGTAACTCACATTGGCCGCCAAATAAAAATAAAATTTACTGCCGCTTTTAGGCCTATAATTAATAAATTCAATGTTATGCGTGGAAAGAGCTATTAAGAATTTAAGTCAACATTTGTGCTTTTAAAGAAAAATCCTATGCTTATTTATGTTAAACCAATGAAAATTTTGTTAAATAACTAAAATTTACTACTCAATAGACATACTGTAATAATGGTTAATCTCTGAACAAATATTTTACGATAGGCCTACAAGAAATTCTTCTTAAGTACGATACAATAGCTTTTTTACCAAATATGTCGGAATTGTCGTGAAATGAATCGAAGAACAGAGGAAAAAAAAATAGATAACCAGCTTACCTACCAAATTGTATATAATTAATGAGTATAAAAAAAATATCCAAAACAACTTTTATAGAAATTTCACAACACAATTTCTCTAGTTCCATTAAACCAATTTAGCTTATTTTTGAAATTTAACACAATCCTATACGGCCAATCTGACAATTTTTAATATCTTTAAGATTTATTTTTCGATTGTCCCTTAACTGTAACGTAATCCTATTTTAGCGCGAAGCGAGCAAAGCAAAAGCCCGTAAACCTATATTTACAAACAATCGAAATATAATCAAAAATCTGCTAATGAAACCCAGAAAATTTCTCATAAATTTTCGCTAAACATTTGAAAGGACATATAAAATGTGTATCACTGTATTTAAACCTAAATTCACTTACGTACAATCATTATTTTTATTATTACGATTATTACAATTTTCACTAATTCCAAAAGTTTTAAACAAAAAATAAAAGGTAAGCTGAAAGGCATACAGTGGAAGAGACGAAAAGAAAAGAAAATTGAGTCTTCAGGCAGCACGATAATTTTCAACTATACCCTCTCCGACCGAATGAAATTTAACGTAATAATGACTCGCAATACTGAGTCGGACAAACGAAAAGCAACGGAACTGGACGAAACAAATTGAATTCTTAGGCGCGAGTCAGGGACGCTATCAGGACGCGAATGCAAGCGCCATTTTTAAATTTTATTTACAATGAAATTTTAAGGCATGAAAATCGAAATTTGCCTGCAAACGGGGTAAAATTTGCGTTTAGATATTTTAATAATCGAAATAAAATATTCATTAACGCTATTTGTTATACCGGGTTTTAAGAATTTTAATGGAAATACTAACACGTGGGTAAGCCTCACAAAATATGATGTAAGATCACCGCTAGCCACCAGATGTAGTGACTACGTTTTATTATTTATTTTCTTCATTATTTATTTACGCTTCTTCCTACTTTACTATATCTCTATTGCTCTTTATCTCATTTAACTGTACACTCTCGTTACTCATTTTCGCCGTGCAGTATAATTATTCCAGTAGCGATGCCAAGTTCTGACTCTAAAAGACCGTTAGAAAGCAGAGGGATGGGGGAAGGTATATTAACACTCATTAACACTTATTACGTTTTATTAATTTCGAAATTGGTTTAGTTAATTAGGGGATATGCGAGTATGAAATATTACTAAATATATTTAGGTCGGAGAGGGCACAAAACAATTTAACTTTAAGATCACATGGCTCTAAATCTTACGCGTATCGCGTCCACCTCAAGACTGAAAACCGTTATAGGGTAGGCCACTCTCTGGGCCTATTCAGTATTACCAACTCTACCCATTTAAAACAATTCAAATCTAACAAACATGCTTTATCGTAATCATCATAATTTTTAGTAAATTTATATTAAACATTATCTTATTTAATTAAACAAATTAATATTCTTAACTAAGCATTACTACAGTAGAGGAATCATTACATTCCTATCCCTTCGTTTAAAGGTTCTCAATATCTGACCCGTTATTCTCTCTGCTCTGTTTACTGCAATCTTATTTTGTGTTTCAAATTTCGCATCATCTGTCATTACAACCCCTAAATCTTTTGCTCTGGAATTTCTCTGAATTTCCTGTCCATTTGGGGTATAATATTCCATGCACTTTAGGTCTTCTCTTTTTCCGTACCGTAA